>MU697995.1:61359-77178 GCA_026770625.1 Nicotiana glauca
ATGAAATAGAAATAATAGGAGAAAAGCCTTTAAAACATTGAGAAAGTAACAAGGTTATGTGTAAATTAGAAATAATTAATCCAGAATATATAATTAAAACAGCTTCAATGGAAGCTACAAACCAAGATTTAGAAGACTTTAAAATTCAAATTAAAGAACTCATGGACTTAGGAGATCTATTTCTAAACATAGGTCAGCAGCATTCATGGTTAGAAATCATAGTGAAATAATAAGAGGAAAAGCAAGAATGGTAATAAACTATAAAAGACTTAATGATAATGATAACACTAGAATAGATGGGTATAAGTTACCTGACAAAACAGAATTGATAAACAGAATACAAGGTAAAAGATATTCAGTAAGTTTGATTGTAAATCAGGGTATTGGCAAGTAAAAATGTACGAAGAAAGTATTTGAATGGACAGCTTTTACTTGTCCAGAAGGACATTTTGAATGGTTAGTAATGTCGTTCGGGCTAAAAACAGCTCCACCAATTTTTCAACGAAAAATGGATTGTATATTTGGAGAATATAAGAAATTTGTTCTAATATATGTAGATGATATATTAGTATTTAGTAAAGATATTAAAGAACATTTAGGATATCTACAAATATTATTTAGAATATTTGTAGATAATGGAATAATAATTAGCAAAAAGAAAATGGAACTATGTAAAAATTATATAAATTTTTTAGGAGTAGTTCTAGGGGATGGAAAAATTAAATTATAACCCCATATAGCTAAAAAAGCTCTAGAAATGCCTGATAAATTGGACAATACTAAAGAACTACAAAAGTTCTTAGGGATAGTAAATTATGCAAGAAATTTTATAAAAGACTTAGAAAAAATAGCAGGACCACTATATGCTAAGACAAGCTCTACAGGTCAAAAATATTTTAACACAGAAGACATTAAATTAGTACAAAAAATTAAAGAAAAAATAAAAAATATTCCTGATTTAAGTATGCCGTTAGAAACAGACTATTTAATTATAGAAACAAACGGTAGTTTTGAAGGATGGGGAGCAGATTTAAAAGCAAAGCCAAATAAATATAGTGATAAGAATACAGAAAAAATATGTGCCTACCAAAGTGGTAAATATAGAGAAAAAGGAAATATGAGTAGTATAGATACAGAAATATTAGTTGTAATCTATGGATTAAATAGTTTTAAATTATATATATTAAATAAACAAGAAGTGACAATTAGGACTGATTGTGAAGCCATAGTTAAGTTTCACCAAAAGATTAATACAAAAAATAGTAGTAGAAGAAGATGGTTGAATTTTATTGATACTATATCAATATATAACTTAGTTTTTGAACATATTAAAGGAAAATATAATAGTTTAGCAGATCAGTTAAGTAGATTTAAAATTACTGCCAATTAATAAAAATATTTTACATGTACAGCATGAGACCAACAGTTTCAAAGACTGAAGACAAGGGAAAGGGCGTTCAAGCCTCACCCTCAGACAGATACTTACAGACAGTATGAGGTAATCTTCATTTTAAGCCACAATCTTTTACAGAACAGACTCATATGGATAGGATAAGTTTTGGAAAACATAATTTAATATTTTTTCCACCATCCAACATATCATTTAGAGTTTTACCAGAATGTGTCATAGATAGACCTTAAAGATGTTTAATTGATAACCTATGGATAGCATACAATAAAAAAGACACTAAATATTTTATAGCAGTTCTTAATGCCTTAGGACAGTATTTTATAGACAAAAATCAAGAAAAAAGATTTAAATACTATGTAGTTATACATGATAAGACAAATGGCATTTTTCAGACATGGTTGGAGGTATTAGATTCTATTAAAGATATAGAAAACCACTATTCAAAGGTTTCAATGATTTTACTGAAGCATTAGACTATGCTAGAGGTATATTAGGACCAAACTACTACATCTCCTCAGCACTCAGACAAAACCAAAAAAAATACCCCAATACAATATCCAGAAAGACAATGACAAAATAATATTCTGTGATCATTGCTCATCAATGATGGAAGCATTCAAAAGAATTAACCAGAAGAATGATGTCTTGACACAGGAAAAAACAAGAGTTATGGAGCAGGTAAAGGTACTAGAACAGCGAATACATGCATTAAAATTCGAACTGACAAAATCTCAGACTCAACTTATGTCTCAATCAAACATGGAGATGAGTAAGAGTTCTCCATCTCAAGAAAAAATGGATGAGAAGGGTGTGCATTCCCCAATGAATGCAGTAAAATCCACTATATCGGATAATGATACAGCTAGTCCGGCTCAAACGGTAACCGGTAAAGACGTATCAAATCCGTTTATGGCTGTCACTTTGCCAAAAAGTGAAGACGAAGGACCATCAAGAAGGAGACTACCTAGAACATTAACACAGGGAGAAACATTAAAAAAGAAGAGCATGATTTCTAAAAAGAAAAAAAATGAAAAAATAGAAAATATAATTAAACAAACATTAGAAAATTTCTTTGAAGAAAAAGAAAAGCAAGACAAACATATGATTAAAAGTCCCAGTCTTAATCCAAGTCCAGAAAGGCCTCAAAGCTTAGGGGAAGACGAGAATTACGAAAATGATGACCACTTAAATTTACAAGACTCCCAAGATCCATATGAAGATGATTCGGGAATGAGTTTTGATTCAATAGCTTTACATAATTTAGACACATAAAAATAACAGTCAGTCCTGAAGCAATTGAGAATAACAAAGACAAAGACATACAAAGGCAATAATACAGGAAGAAATTAAAAAAGAAGACATGACATAAAGAAGACGTGGGGACCAGACGTGACATAAAGGAGATGTGAAAAAAAGTAAAGTTGAAATTTTGATTGGAAGAAAAACGCGACAAAGCACTAATGAGAATCTCTGCTCAAGCCATGTGAAGATGGGGCCCAATGAAGTACCCTACAAGGCTAGAATATAAAGATTTCTGGAAATGGTTGAAGTCCATTTTTCAAATTCGCTCAAAAACTTGGCTATAAAAGCAAGTGAAAGAAGAAGAGAAAGACACAACTACAGGAGAACTACAACACTACAACACTGCAAAAAACCATCCAAACACCCTTCTTCATCACCAACCACCTTTATAATATACCTTGTCAAATATTTCCCTATGTATGCCTTAGAATTTTCTACTTCAAGCTTGTAAAATAAATAAATCCTTATGTTTGTGTGTGCAAGTTTTTAATTCTCAAGGTCAGTAAAGCTCTTTCGGATTTCCCGAAAGGGAAATCTCTCTCCTGTAAACATGTAAGTTACTTATTTTATCGAAAAATTATGTTTCTAGATATTATCACTGTTTTTACAGTCTTTATGTTTTTATGTTTATTAGTTGTCAATTACTGATTTGTATATAACTTAAAATCACTCTTAGTATATGGTTATCTTTCCAATTTCTTAATAATTTTGATAGATTAACCTGTAAATTCCTAGGAGAAACCGATTAAGTTAAACCCAAAATTAACCAAAAATGGGTACATACGTTTTAATCGAGGCCAGGGTGTGGTTAAAGAAAAAAATAATTAAGAAAAGCTAAAAATCTTTAAACAATTGGAAAGAAGAGATAAACAGAGTGGATTAAAAAAAAAGAGTATACAAGGGGGTAATTTCAGTTCATAATTTTGATAAAATTGAAACAATATAGGTTTGCAGAATAAGAGAGAGAGAGAGTACTGAGTAGGATTTTTACAACATAAGATTTTAACGTTTTTACCTTAAATTTTTTTTACCGCAATAGTAAATTTTTTTACCGAAACAGTAAATTTATAAGAAACGAAAATATTTTTATGCCTTTCACTCGTAATAACTATACCAATCCAGAAGGATTTGTTAGAAGTCTTACCTCAAGCCTAGAAGAATTTAAACTAGACATAGACACCGGATTTTACTCGATAATAGACTTAGCTATACATTTTATTTATCTAGAAGAAAATAATAGTATATGTTTTGATAAATATAGAAAAAAACTATATCTTATAGTTCGAATACTACAATATCATCAGTTTTGCCATTTAACATTATATTCTATAAGAAGAAGGCATTAATTAAAGACCATATTATATTTTTATCTATTATTAATTTAAATTTTGCTTTTATTTTCTCCTTCTAGCGCCAGGAACTATCTTTTTATTTATTATACACCTTGTACATCCGGAATCTACTAATGCTAACGTTTCTATTTCATAATCTTCTATTTTATTTCTTGCTAAAAATTTTATTGTACTTAATTTTTTGTCTTCGTTACATATCAGTGTATCATAGTTTTCTATACTCATTAATTCTTTATCTTCTTCTGTTATATTTTCTTTAATATCTTCTAATTTTTGTTTTCCTTTTTCCATGATTTGTATTCTTTTTTCTAATTCATTTATTCTAGTTTCTAATGTTATTATTCTCAAATTTATAGTAGAATCATTTATTTCTTTGTATGTTTCTTCCTTATTTATTTTTATTTCAAATTCTTTTTCTATACATGAAATACATCCCTCTAGATAGCATAAATTACATTTAGCCCTTTTTTCTCTACTAGGATACCATCTACATTTAAAACACTGGTTACTATCTAATCCTTTATTCTTTTCAAAACTATGGTTACATTCTTCTTCTATATTTACAAAGGTATTTGCTTGTATTTCTTCTAAGTCTAATTTTTCTAATCCTATCTCATTTATTAATTCCTCTTCTTCTGATTCTGAGGTGTCTGTTTGAATTTTTTCTTCTATATCTACACTTACTATAGAATATATACTTTCATTATCTGACATATATTTATCTACATTTATTAAAGTTTCTTGAAAATCTTCTATTAATTGAGAATTTTTTGTTTTATTATTAATTTTTTTTGGGCATGTATTTGCTAAATGGTCTACACTTCCGCAAATAAAACATTTTAATTTATTTTTATAGTTTCTTTCTGTTCTATATTTTCTAACATGTCTATTTTTATCTAGGTATGGTTTTCTAGCTGATGATTTTCTAAGATAATAATTTTTTCTATTGTATCCTCGATTATATTGAGGTTTATATTTTCTATATTTTTATTTTTATATTCATTTTTATCATAACTTTGCATTGTATATACCGTTGATCTGCAAAAACTCATATTATTCTGTTTTAATTATTTTTGTATTTGTATATGGGTACATTTTTCCTGTAATATGTCCATTATATATTGTATTTTATATCCTATGGACCATTTTGTGTTCGGATTTTGTATTATTCCATCTCTTTTATACCATCGTTCTTCTATTTCTCTTCCTAAAACCCTGGTAGTTTATTGAATAATTTTTTACCTAGATCTTGATCAAAAGCATTTCCACTAATAGTACAATAATAAAAATAATCATTTAAAAACTTTTTTATATGAAACCAACTACTTATACTTAATTGTTCTAACTTTATTAAAGCATTCTTCTGTAATACTACTAATCCACTATTTGGATCTTCGCCTGTAATTAGGCTATGTATTTTATTTGTAAAATTATAAGGATTCGATCCCATTGCTATTATGGTTTGAAAATCTTGGGGAAATTCTAACTTATAGGCTTCCCATAAACCCTTTGTTGATTCTCCTAAGAAAGTCTCCATATATTTATACATTGTTTTTGCGTCTGTGTCACTATAAGTTTTTATAAAGTCTGCTACTACTATTCCTTTCCATAGGTCTATTACCGAGTTCCATATTTGTGGATCATGAGCTGCTATATTTAATATTTTACCCTTACTTCCTCCTTCTTGTAATCTTATAGGTTCTTCTATAGGCATCTTTTTTCCTGATGGTTTTACGTTTTCTATTTCTGTTTCTCGGTCTATTCTATATACTCTTCTTGTGACGACCCGACCCGTCGTCACGTTAGTTACTGCCCTGTTTCCCCCATATTATGTTGCTTTATGTTTCAATATCAGTATTTGAGTTGATCAGGCAGTATTGGATTGGTTTTAGTTGGAAATGAGGCACTTAGCCTCTTAGAAGGAAGCTTGTTTTGAAAAATTCAACCGGAAGTTGACTATATAGTTAGAGGGCTCGGATGTGATGTTCGGTGATTTGGTTAGCTTCGGGGAATAATTTGTGACTTAGGAGTGCGATTGGAAGTGAATTTGGAGGCCCGGTGTAGAAATATGCTTGAATTGGCGAAGTTGGAATTTTGGGCGAATTCCGGTTGATAGGTGGGATTTTGATCCGAGGGTCGGAATGGAATTCCGAGAGTTTCATTAGCTTTGTTAGGTGATTTTGGATATGTTTGCAAATTTTCAGGTCAGTCGGACGTCGTTTGGTTGGGTTTTTGATTGAATGCGTATTGCAGAAGTTTTGAAGAAAACTAGGCTTGAATTCGATGTGATTTAATGGTTTTAGTGTTTCTTGACGTGTTTTGAGGATTGGAACAAGTTTGAATAAGGTTTTAGGATATGTTGGTTCTTTTGGTTGGGGTCCCGGGGGCCTCAGGGTGAATTCGGGTGGTTAATCTGATGATTCGGAGTTTGTTGCAGGTTTGAAGTTTTGCTGGTTCTGTCGTTTCCGCATCTGCGGGCATAAGCGGTTCCGCAGATGCGACTTGGTGGTCGCAAAAGCGGTTTTGAGGGCCTGGGCAATTTCCGCAGAAGCGGAGGAGTTTCCGCAAAAATGGGAATCGCAGATGCGATTTTGGACCGCAGAAGCGGTATGGGCATTTTTGGGAGAAACCGCAGAAGAGGTTGGGGAACCGCAAATGCGGTGACCACAGAAGCAGTAATTAGAGCGCAAAAGCGAAAAGGTCTGGGCAGATTAAGTTAAGTCTTCTTCGCGAATTTTGAAGGAGAAAACATTTTGGACTTCGGACTAAGGCGATTTTTAGGCGATTTTGAAGAGGGTTTCGAGAGTTTTCATCAGGTAAGAATTATTGGACTCGGATTATGTTATTAAGGTGTAAAAACATGGATTAATCACTGAATTTCAAGGAATTAAGGGTTAAAAATGGAGGTTTGGGCTTGAAACTTGAGAGGGTTTGAATTGATGATTTGAGGGGCCAAATGGACTCCGTTTCTTGTGTATTTTATATGTACGGACTCGTGGCGAGACGAGGATTCCGGTGATGTAAATTTCATAATTTTTTGAGAAGTGGGCCCGGGGCTCGAATTTTGCCAACTTCGTATTTTTGGGTGTTTTTCGAGTTCTTTCAATTGGGTTATATTCTATTAGCTTATTATAACGTATTTGTTGTGGTTTTGGCTAGATTCGACACACGAGGAGGTGGATTCGAGAGGTAAAGGCATAGCGGACTAGTCCGGTGGCCGGTTTGAGGTGAGTAATAGATGTAGATGATTACCTGAGGGTTTGAAACCCCGATATATCACACTGCGACGCTATATTGAGGCGAGACACGTACTCTACGGCGAGTGCGGGGTCGTTTGTGATTGGGGACTATGGCTTAGTCCGACCGAGTGTTATTCATACTGTGTTATTGGTTAGAAATTGGTTGGTAAACATCTTACTTGGATTGTTATGAGTATATCCGGGCTGTATGTCGATTATTTGGATCCCTTAGGGATTATTATCACTGTTTCCATGATGTTTAGCATGTTTTCATGATATCAGTCCTGAGTTAGACACTGTCTTGAAATGGCTAGTAAATTCTAAGGTTTTAACCACTTAATTTATAATTTCTGATAATTGGAACTGAAAATGGTAAGTTTGACTGTGCCCGTGTGGCTTGCATGCATATAACTGGACTGATTGTGGATCGGGCTGCACGTCGCAGCGAATGCTACGATGATATTGTGCTTGGGTTGTAGGAGCCCCTCTAGAGTCTGAACCCCCACAGTGAGCGCGGGTACCCAAATGGATCGGGTTGCGCGCCGCAGCGGTCATGTGCATTGCATTGCATTCATGCATCGATATCTGCCTGCTTTATCAGTCATTATTTGTTGTTGTTCCACCGTTAAATGTGTAGAAGTATTGGTTATAGCTTTGCCTTGTTGTATTTCGGGATTTCTTACTGTCATCCATTATATATGTCTATTACCACTGAGTTGGAAGTACTCACTTTACTCCCTGCACCATGTGTGCAGATTCAGGTATTCCGGGAGCTTAGTCGAGTTGTTTGATGCTTCCAGACCTTTCAGGAGTTGTCGAGGTAGCTGCCTGACGTCCGCAGGACCCGGCTTCTCCCCTATCCCTTTTATCTTTCCGCATTTTAGAACATCAGTATTACTAAGGATTTATTACTCTGTGTTTTTAAAGGCTCTAGACTCATGACCCCAGGTCTTTTGGGAGTTTTATTGGCGTTGTCATGATTTTCAGTATTGTTCCTATCTATCAGTTGAATCATTAAGCCTTATTATCTGTTATAAATAGTTAATTAACCGATATTGAGCTTCATGCTCGGATTGAGGGTGTTAAGTGGTAGGGCTTGCCTAGCAATTATTGTTGGGCGCCATCACGACCGGGTTTGGGGTCGTGACACTTCTTCTAGGTACATTTCCTGTACTAGTATCTACTGTACTTTAGTGATTTGTTCTCTGAAATGGACTAGGACTAGAACTAGTTAACTCCATTAATTCTTTTAGACTTATCGATGATTCTGTTTCTATTTCTTCATAACTATGTTGTATTTCTTCAAAAATTTTATCAAGTTTATCCGATTTGTGTTGTGAAATATTTTCTTTTCTATATCCCCAATTGTCTGTTCTTAATTCACATTTTTTAAAATGTTGCTCTATTTCGCTTAAGGTTAATCTTCCAAGTTTACATCCTTTACATAGAAAAGTCTTACTTTTATTTTCTTTAACTATTTCTCTTGCTTTTTCTAATGCCATATCTACTTCAAATTCGTCTTGTATTATTTCAATATTCATACATTCAGTATCTTCTACCGTACTTTCAGTTTCATCCTCTATTTCTTTATGTGTGGAATAATTATAATCTGTAAACCTAATTGAGGTTTCTCCCTTCGAGTTTGTATACATCAAATGAGATTTTAATATTTTTGGTTTTGCAAAATCTTCTAGATTCCATTCTGATCCAACATATTCTTCTGGGCTTATCTTAAAAGGTTTTATTAATTTTATCCCTCTATTTTCCATTATTTCAACCACATCTTCTACTTTAATTCTATATTTTGTATTACTATTGATTGCCATTTTTCCTATAAAACCTACACATATAAGTAAATTATTTCCTGTATTCATTTCTTCGTATCCTTTTGTCTGTATTCCTATTTTAATATTTTTTCCAAATTCTACCAGATTTATCATGAAATCTGGGCTAATATAAAATATTTCTCCATTATTGGTCATGTGTACTTCTGTTAAACCTATTATAGATTTCTTTCTGTCTGACCACCTGTCATCATATACTACGACTAATACTTTAGTTCCTAAATTTTTTCTAGTTAGGCCTTTTAATCCAATTACTATTAATCCCATATGCATTAAATTCTTTTTATAGTTTTTTATTTGCTTTACTGCTTCTGGATTAATTAAATTTAATGTTGCAATTTTATTTCCTATGGCTGATAACTGTTCTTCTCTGTAATGTCTATACAACTGAGAGTTATTTGAAAAATATCCTATATTATATAATATTTTCGGGTTGAGTAATTTTAGTTGATTTTGTTGAAAAATTTGTATATCTTTATCTATATCTATTATTTCGTCTAATTGTTGATTATCTTCTTGTCTTTTCTTAGTTAAAATTCTTGATAACATATTATTACCTATTCTATTTTATATATATATATATATATATATATATATATATATATATATATAAAGTAGAATTTATGCATAATGCTTGGTAAAAATAAATGACGGGGAGTCTTTGATCAATGATAAAGTTGTCTCTGTATGACCTATAGATCATTGGTTCAAGCCTGGAAACACTAATGCTTATATTAGGGCAAGTTGTCTACATTATGCCCCTTATATGCGGCTCTTCATGTACCCTTTGTGAATGCGAAATGCCTGTTACGCAGCGCCTTCTTGAGATGTCTTAAAAAGGTGACGTTAAGGCTAAGCTATTGCCTGTGTAGCTACTGTGAGCATGTGGTTTTTGCCGCGCTTAAATTACTCCTATAGAATTCATTAAAATTAGAATTTTTCTTTTAGTATTTAAATTTTTAGGAATTAACTGCATGATTTTGTGTTTTATTTGCATTTTTGTGTGCATTTTTTTAGTTGTCATAAGAAAATGAAAAGAAAAATTACAAAATAGCATACTTGCCTTTAGGACCCAACTCTAAATTTTTAGATTAATTAACATCATTGAAAATAGGAGAAAATAATTAAAAATAGTCCTTTGTATTGTTCTACTTTCAATTTTTAATTTTTCCTTAAGTTTCCTCTTTAAACTAGGATTGTTTAATTCTTGAGAATTAGTTAGTTTAATTTTGGAATTGAATCAGATTTTGTCTATTTTTAATATTGTACCTAATAAAATCTATTTTTTTTAAATAAATAAAAGAAAGAAAGGAAAAGAAAGCTAATAAAAAAGAAATTAAAGTAAAAAAGCAACATGCCACCATTTTGGGCCAATGTCAAACCAGCCCAAAAATCCCTCCCAAAAATCCATTTCAAATAAGCCCAAACTCACAACCCAAACTCAGTCTGGTCCATTGGACGCTCCAAAACGGCGTCGTTTCATACGAATTAATCCTGGCCGTCGAGGATTCTTGATGCTACGGCCAGGAACTGGCATCAATTTGGTATATCAGTGTCGGAGCCTCACCCCCCTCCTCTCTGTCTCTTATAATGCCTTCATACACAAACCCTAATTCCCCACCGCCCTCCGTCGCCAGCAGGAAATCGTCTCCGCCTGCGAAGATGCTCCAATGGTGCCCAAATTTACACCCCTGAACCCTTTCCCTCTCCTCTTTCCAACGCCCCAAACATCATCCCTCGAATATCAGCCCAACTCTTCGAATAATCAAAATTGTGGATGCCGCCTCCGCCGTGCACGGCGGTGCCACCTCCAAACGACCCCAATTTTACACCATATACTCTCCTCATGTCCCTCTTTCCAAATCCCTGGATATCTTCTTTTGAATCATCCTACATGTTCTCGAATTTCAAATGCAAGAAGGGAAGAACCCTAGAAGCTCGAAGGTGTCCGATATTTTCCAAACTTTTAAGTCTAGAGGTGATTTAAGTTACCAAAATGATGCTTCCGTTTGTTTTTGGCAAAGAACAATCGTCTAGCATCATTTTGAGACTTAAATTGAATTCCAGTCCCGTTCAAACTTGAATAGGTGAGTTTCTTTTTAGTCTAAACATAGTTTTTCTTTGATTCCGTTAATGCATTCATGCTTTCCTTCTTCTTTATTTTTCTTTTTCTGGCAATAATCAATACTTTATGTGGTGTAGTTTGGTTAGTTTTAAGTTTGTGATTTATCTTCTGTTCTTATTGATGTTAGGTTAAGTTCATGAATTAGTGCTGTTTATTAGTTTTTACTTGTTAAATTCATGTTTTATTGACGATTGCCTGTAGCTTGATAATTTGAATTGATAGAGATTCATCTAGGATTAAGAAAAGTTGATCTGATTAATCGTAGGTTATTTGGGTATTACTGTTTTCCTATAATATTTTACTTTGTTTCGAATTCCTTTACGTGATAGTTTACTGCTTTTTAGTGATACATTTAGTTAGATTTAAATCAGGTTCATTAGTTTATAAGATTATTAATTCAATTATTTGGTTATAGCTGAATAATCTAGACTTCTAGTTAATCATGGTTAGTAAAAGGGGTTGGGGTTTAGTTTAGTACTAGGTTAGTAATTTCAAATTAAGTTCAAGGGTAATTTAGGTATTCAGGATTGGGTAGGAATGCTGTAGTTGAAGCTAGAATCTTCTAGGATCTTCTAAAATAGGGTCTTAATTGAAATATCAAATTAGGGCAGTAACTTGAGAAACAAGTCAAAAAATGAAGGTCTAATTAATAGAAACTGAAATAAAAGAGGGGGAAAAAGGGGTAAATGAAATATGGAAGCTTCCCCCTCATTTTTGCCTATAAAAGGCAGTCCCCTTGCCTTCTTTAACAAGTTTTTGAGCCCCTGAAAATTCCCAAAAAAGTTTCAGCATCTAAAATTCCGAAATTCTCTTAAATTGATTTCAAGTTTAGTTGTCAATTCGAGCTCCTAGTTGTTCCTGGGTTCAATTTCAAGCTCTTTTGGGTTCATTCAAGTTCCTTCGTTCAGTTTACTGGTTGATTTGGTGTTAAAATACTTCCTAGGTTAATTTCAAGCTCAGATTGGGATTCAGTCAAGTTATTTTGGTCATCTGGTGGTTTTTATCCTTCTGTGATCTAGTCCTGGGTGTTTTGACATTACTTTGGGGTTGAAACTGAATTTGTTGCTGTTGGTTAGCTACTGCTTACTGCTGCTGACTCTCTTCTTCTCTTCCATTTCATTATAATTCCAGGTACACACTTTGAATTCGCCCTGATGTAGCTTTGAATTGGAATGAAATGAAAAGTATTCACCAGATCTGTGCTCGTTTGGATTATCCCATATTTGTAATTAAATAGATGCTAGTTGATATGTATTTATCTAGTATAAGTTTATTTGGTTTGTATTAACATGAACAATGGACTATGGACTAAATAATTGGACTGTATAACTTATCTCAATCGTAGATTATGTTTGCTCGTATTTTAGCATTTGATGTTGATCCCTGATGATTAGGACTATCTGGACTGTCATACTTGTAAATATTCATCTAGTAATATTCATCTATGGATGAGTTAATTTTGATGTTTTCTTAGGATTCAATCTCGTGTTAAAATAATTGTTAAAATTTGAAGATGCTGTACTTCATGTATTTGATGTTGGTCAATTTGGATGTCAAAATCCCAAATATGTGTTTTAGCCTGTTAAGCCTGTGAATTTGGTGCTTCAATATAGTTGATAATCACTCTAGGGTAATCATTGATTCCTGTACTGATTTGTATGAATTGGTAGCTTAATAAAAATGTTTAGATCCTATTTGCTACATGACACTGAATCTTGATTTTCAAGTTCAATGTTTCATATGCAGCAAAGAATTAAATCCTGATATTAGTTGATAGTTTAAGTCATTAATGCCTTAGTAAGGCCCGCTCAGCCTGGTTTTGACGAATACCTGGATTGTTTGGGCTAGAGAGAGGCGATTCATGGCCCAATTGTGAGAAAACTATGGCGCTGGGCCCGTCTTCTTCCGACTCAAATAATTCAGGGCCTGGGTATTTTGGGCTTAGGCTTTGATTTCCATCTCTTCATGACTAGGCCCAAACATGGAAATTAATTGTTGAAAGCCTTTGATCAAATTGATAATTTCATTTAAAGCAAAAACAAAATAATTTTGAGCCTTTCAAATTAGGTAGCGGATTTAAATTAAGAGGTTTTCCTCTTGTTTAAGTTCAGACTTGAATTTGAGGCCCAAATTGTGTAATACTAATTAATTAGGCCCTTTTAGAGACAAATTCAATAGAAAATAATAGTTTGCTCTAGGATGGCCTTTAAAAAATAAAACGAGGTGCGCTACGCCAAATGAAACCCATAAATTGCGTGGCCCTCTTTAAATGCTTATATTAAAATACTTAGAATGGACGTGCCATTTAGCTAATTTTCATGGCGTCCCGCAAAGTTAATAACACGTTAGTCGCTTTAAACGCGTTCTTTAATAATTTTACCTTCCTAAATGCAGGTGTGCATTTCATGCAACCCAAATCCAAATCCCAAAACGTTGAATAAAATGTGTCGAGGATCCGGGTGCATTTCATGTGACGTGATCCAAAAACACGTTTTAAACGACGTTCCATTTCTTTAAAAAATTTAATTAAAAAGCGGGAAATAACCTTTTAAAAATTGCACTATAGGATGACATGTATTAAAGTCAGATTTTAGCCATTTATAATAGTTTAAGCGATCGTTCTAGAACCACGGGATCCGGGGGTGCCTAACACCTTCCCTCGGGTCAACAGAATTCCGTATTCAGAATTTCTGGTTCGTAGACTCCAATTTGGAAGTCGAAAATTTTTCTCGATTTGGGATTCAAGTAAAACAGGTAACTTAGGATACCAAAAGCCAATCTTATCCTAAGTGGCGACTCTAAAAAACGAATAAATAATCTCATTTCAAATAATATCACTTTAAACGGAAAAACTCTCTTATACATTACCCTTTGGGGTAGGTGTGTAAAAAAGAAGGTGTAACAACTACTATCCGCCAATGGGATGCCCTCTGTATGCTAGATAAGATTGTTGTATCATACGGAAAAATCAATATCAAGAGCAATTGAGAGAACAAAAAAGAGAATGAGAATGAAAGAAAGCTTGATTGCATTAACAAAAGCTACTACAGGAAGGCAACACGATGTCGAGGGAAAGAGACACCAATATAGAGAATTTGTTTCCTTGCTTGAAGTTTGACTACTTGATTCCCCCGAATAATGCGTAAAAAAAAATAAAGCAAAGATACAAAACTTGACATATCTAAGCTAGGGAAACATAAAGGAAATACAAGAAGTAAAACTACTCTATATTTATAATATAAAAGGACTTAGATTCCTACAAGGTAGAAGCAGGTCCGTTGGCGGCAACCTTTGTCTTTAGCATCAGAGTCACCGTTCGAGCCGTTGTTGGCATCTGCTTGCGGCTGAGCGCTGGCGAGGGCTACCAATGGGGTGACATAGTCACGAGCGCGCTTGTCACTTGGCGCTGCCAAGACCACGGGACCATCCATGGCGCTAGGCGTTGGGAGGCTTGCCAGGACGCTATAGGGCGCGTCCAAGGGTCATGGGGCATGATTGAAAGGCCGACCATGACATGCTTTATGCATCCAGCTGTCCTTTTTTTTTTTTAGTATAAATAAAGAGAGAAGTCGACTGGCGAATCATTATTAACAGAGTTTACTTAAAGATAGCAAAGGTCCAATGGGACGGAAATAGCTCCACAATCATTACAATTTGAATTCATATTATGATTAAACTTGTCTAAACTGTACTCTTAAGGACATAATTAAAACTAAACCGCTGGTACACCCAATCATTAATTCCTTTTTATTATGGGATTTTTACATACCTATACCATAAATGAAATCTTATTACCCTCAATGTTTAAGGTTTGTGTTTATTACATTTAAGCATACCAAATTACCATTTATATACCATAATTTAAATTAAGGGTATAATTATTGCTTAATTTATACAAGGCGTGATTTTAGGAGCATATATTCTCCAATTTTAGTTTACCCGCCTCTCTCTCCTCCCATCCCCCACACCCCCTCACGTTTTACCTTCAGTTAATTCCCCCATTTTCGTCCTCTCACCCACGTTTTCCATCAGTTACCCACGATTCTACAATTCTCTTCAATAGTTTATTTCATAAAATCCTTATGGTTGTGCCTACCAAGCATAATCAAAAGGATTCATAAAGTTTTTTTTGGTCAAACTTTATACCTAGATGAAACAAGTGACAAACGATTTTGGAAATCTTGGAAGCCGATGAATGGGGAAGTGTTGCAAGCGTGGCTGTCGCGAGTTTTTTCAAACATTAAAGGAGTCAAAATTGGATAAGTGTTGGTTACAAGTACGTTTTCATCTATATATTCGGATACAGAAGAAAGAAAAAGGTTAGAGACAATATTAATCCTTGAGACAGATGCCAAAAAAGTTTGTCAATGGTTCACTTAAAGGAACAGGACACCAGGCCCTCTACTAGTACGTCGTGATAGAAGACAATAAAGTTGACAGTGTGGGTGCAATTGTAGTTTATTTATAGTTTTTTTGTAGAAATTTTGTAGATGAAGAGCAAATTTTATTGTCAACATTTTTTTTGACATAAGATTGTAGTTTAATT
>MU697996.1:0-44152 GCA_026770625.1 Nicotiana glauca
TAATCTACATTATAGACTTACCTATAGAAAAAATAAATTTTATTTATAAAATAGAAAATATAAAATTATTTTTCAAACATATATAATGTCATAATAATGATATATAACAAAAAAAAAGGGCAACCCAGTGCACTAAGTTCCCGCTATGCGTGGGGCATAATAATAATAATAATATAATTGAGCAGAATTCAAGAACATATAAAGTATATTATAAAAATACCTTTATTTTAAATATTAAGTGCATCAAATATATATTATAAGAATATTATTTTCTTTCACCAATTATGTAAATAAAATTTTGATTTTTTATTGGTAAAAAAAATTATCATTACGGACCAATTGTTCTAATTATTTTTTTTTACTATGTTCAGTATTTTATTATTCCAACATTATAGATGCTTAAATACTATTTTTTTTTTCTGGTTTATGTGTAGGTCCATAATATAAATTAAGAAGAAAAAATTATAATATTAAGAAGTTAAAAAAAATAAAAAGAAGACAAAAGTTGAAAATTTAGAGGGTAAAATAGGTATTTAGCAATCAAAAGTTTGAGAAATCTATTTAAGTGACTTCTAGAGGTCTATAAGCATAGTCAGGGGTGGCTTAAACACATGTGTGGACTAAAGCCAAAGTTTAATGGGAGGCCTAAATTTTTACATATCTAAATTTTTTTAACCTTTTATATGAAAAAATTTGCTTTTGTACTAAAAGTATAAAAAAAATAATTTAAAATACCTATGAACCTGTTATTTCTAAAAAAAATGGGCATCTCAAATTTAGGGGCCTAACGCACATGCCTTATTATCTATAACATTAGAGCCGCCTCTGCATAGTTAAGTGACTTTGATGTTATAAACGAAAGAAAGATAACTTTAGTAGATATTTTTTGATAGTTAAGTGGTCATTCTGAAAATAGATCAATTCATCGTAGTACATTCCAGTCATTAGTCTTTCTTTAGCCAAAAATAATAATACGATCTGTATATGAGTAAAGTCAGCCTCGTAGTACATTCCAGTCTCCAACATAAGCCAAGCTCGAGATATGGTAATAGGGGGCCTAGACCGAGGTATAGATCCCATCAATTCTGAATCCGGACCATAACACCCGCCCTCGAGGATATCGGGGTTGTGATTCGAGATCAGTCCTGGCCTTGATCAACTTCGAAGAACGTTGTCAGGTAGTCATGCTCGCCAAACAGAAGGTCATGATATCCGTGATCAACCAAATATCATGGCGGAGATCTCTGCATATAACGACATAAGATTAGCAATCAGTTAATTAAGGAATTTTTACCTTTTATAAAGTAGTACCTAATATAGGACTCCCCTACTATATGAAGGGGGTCTGATTACTTGTAAAAGACATTGTAACACATATTCTAAAGCAATACATTATTTTTTCTTTTAAGCTCTTAATCAACTGTGTCTTGATGTCGATCGAGGTGCATCCGGTTCAACGGTGGCTAAACTCCCAGGACTGTCACTGAAATGTGTGTGGTGAATTTACTTTATCATTATTTATTTCAATTCCAACTTAATTTACCATTTTGTGTCAAGTTAATTCTCATATCCTTAAAACCACTTACAAATTTAATTATTATTCGATTTTGAGAGTAAACAGTTTGGTGTCTACCGCAGAGCTAAGGATTATAGTGGTTATTTGATACAAATCTCCATAACACATATTACTTTACACTTGTTATTTGAAGTATCTCTAATTTCATGATAAAACTCAAAATATCAAACTCTCAATTAGCACCCCTACATGTCGACATTTAATCCGGTCACTATGGCAAAAACGACAACGTAACACCCAAAAACGAGGTACCCCCAGCCGACCTCGGCGATGTCCCCAGCCACAGACCTGATTGACTTCAGCTCGCATATGGCCATTAATAAAAATTTGCCCAGCGATCCTAAAAATAGCGTCCGTAGAAATCTATGATCGGTTGCACAAAGCACGCACGGCGGCGAAGATTGTGGTATCAACTTGTGGTTAATCTTCAAAATATTACAGGCTCAACAGGTAGTGATAACCCAACTCCAGAACTAGAGCTACGCCCCGACTCTAGAACTAGAGTCGTGCCCCGATCAGGGTTGAGCCCGAACCATCCCTGGATGTCATACACATTGATGAACCGACCCCGGAAAAGGCGAATGAAAGGGAGTCAGGGACTAACCCCGTGATTATGAAGATGCTCGAAGAACTAACTAAATGGATATAAATCTACAAAGGCACCTGTGGAAATCATTCCAGCACTGAAAGTTCAAATAAATAATCAGAACCGACTACTACTAGATCGATATGGAAAAGGACGCGATGGAGTTCGTACAAAAATGTGATAAATGTTAGAGACATGCTCTGATGATTGATCAACCCGGGGAGCTGCTGCATTCGGTTTTATCACCATAGTTGTTCATGAAGTGGGGAATGGATATCATTATTGGGTACACCTCGTTCTCGCTAATTTACAGCGCCGAAGCTCAAATATCGGCCGAGGCGGAGAACCAAGTGTCAGGTTCTGATGCACAATCGAGGAATCGAATGACGATGCCATGAATACGATCCTGAAGCTATTAGATAAAAGGCGCAAACCCACCCTTGTCCTGTTGGATGCCCAAAAATAGCGGATCAAGAGATATTACAATCAAAGGGCCAACTTTTGAAACTTCAATATCGGGGACTTCATGTTAAGAAGGGTCACACTATGCACCCAAAATCTAAATGAGGGAAAGCTGGGGATGAACTGGGAAGGTCCATATCAGATTATCGATATCACCAGAAAATGATCTTACAAACTTGGAGAAATGAACGGTGAACGGCTACCGAATAATTTTAATGTAACTCACTTGAAGCGATACTACTGCTAAGGTACGACCACATCCATTCCTTTTACTTATTTTTGAACTAACTCTTACAGGTAACCAACAAGGAAAAAGTTAATTTTTAGGCCTGAAAGTACTTGTTTCACTCTTTTTCTCTTGAATCGGTTTTATCCCAAACAAATTTTCCGACAAGGTTTTTAACGAGGCAATAATGGATATTGTTAACTTATAATCAAATTTTGATCATGAATCAGTGTCAAAGATCACATCAGTAGTATCTGAGGCTTCTTTATAAATAACCTCGGACACTGGGGGCATTACCCTCGGATAACGACTTTAACAAGGAAAGAGACATTGTGATTGAGTGGTCTCCGGCTCGATCGATAGGATTTACTATAAAGGCCAAATGGTCAAAAAAACTGTTCTCGCATAGACTACTCGATCCCTGGCACAAATCTTATACACATGTGTAACTATTATGCACAAAAATAAAAAGAAGTCTCTACATTGCAGATAAATATCTTGTGCCTTAAAAATTTTCTTTTTTCATTTCTTAAGGAATTCCTACATCCGATCCCCTAATAGTATCGAGTCCAAGGGCCACCTTAATTCGATTTCAAACGATCATTCTCACTCGAGGACTGCCATCCAAAGACAAACTCGGGCTGCCCTGGCTATCAAAGCTCGGGTGCACAAGACCTATTAGGCAATGCCCGAACTTTAAAGGCTACGGCCATCTCTATTCGGGGGGTGTTATCTTAGGCAAGCCTGGATAATTCAGGATAACAAGCCCACTAGGAAACACCCAAACTAAGAAGGCTATGGCCATAATAAAATGGTTCAGAGACGTCCGAGACCCATAATAAAAAAAAGGCTTTAAAATTTCTTAAGTGGTTCTAAAGGCTATCCTCGACAAATTATAATCTAAAAAATTATAAGTACTTTGGGAAAAATTTCCGGTTATATCGAACCCCCACGATGCCTAAATTAAAAAAATATAAAAGGCAAGTCATGTTCGAACCTCCAAACGTGACCTAACTTTTTCATGCTAAGGCATTTCAACTTTGCAAATATAAGTATTAAAGCAAAGGAAAAACTCAGAAGTTGTTGAAGGGAAAAAACCTTATATATATATATATATATATATATATATATATATATATATATATATCAAAAGATTTTTTACCCAAACGGCCTTTATACAAATTTTTAGGAAGGCCAAACAACCTCAACAAAAAAAAGGAATAAAAAAGCAGAAAACAAAAATATATGTGAAGAGCCTAAGTGGCCAAGTCTTTGTCGGGGGCCGCCTCATCACTGAGACCACCACCCTCAGAATCTTCTTCTTCGTCGTCCATGGGGTAAGATAACTTCTTAGCCTCGGCCTCGAGACTCTTGGTATTTTCGATCTTGGCTGACAAATCAAAACCCCGAGCATGAACTTCCTCGCGGGACTTCCTTTGGGACTGTCGCTTCTCATACTCAACGATTTATTTCAAGCATCGTGGGCTTTCTCGGAATCATCTCTGTACTGGGCCACCATCTCATCAGCGTCGTCCTTCGTTACTTCGGTTATCAACTTGGTCATTTTAAGCTCTTTTGCGAGGGACTCCCAATCGGCAGTGATCGAGATCAATTGAGATTGGAGCTCCTCGACTTTCTAAGAATGTGCCTCAGCTTTCTCTCTCATCATTCAGAGTTGAGCCTTTGCCGAAGCCAAATGTACTCGTGCAGTATCTTTTTTCGAGTCCAAGGGGTCTATTTTGTTCTTCATTCTTGGGCATCGACCTTTATCACATCCATCTCTACCCGAAACTGGTCGATCCGATCGAGCTTCTATTGGATCGGTGGGTTCAGACCGTTAGTCACCGAGTATAGCTCATCATCACTAACCTCAAAGACTTTTACCTTTTTCACCAGGTCGGCATGTTTTTTCTGAGTCGCGTCTAACTTGATCTGAAGACTCTTAGACTCTTCATCGCGTTTCTCGCAGAGAAGTTCGTACGTATCTCTCTTCTAAGCAAAGCTATTTGGCTTTGCCCTCGAGGACGCTCAGCTCTTCCTAGTATCGGAGAAAGGTCTAATAATGAGGCACAGAGGCCTGAAAATACATGGAAAAAGATTATGATCACTAAGTAACCAAAGCTGGAAAATGAAAAAGTTTGATAACACCTTACCTGATTCAGCACCTGCTGTGCTTCCTTGAACAGGCATGCGGAATCCACCTCTTTCATCTTTGCATAGTCTTCTTTAGTCACCAGGCATCGGAGGTAACTAGCTACCCCAACATGTATGAAAAGGACCCAGGCATTCTCCAGAATAGAGATAATGATCGACCGCTTTCGACCGGGATTGACACTCGAGGAAAGGAACCGGTTGACCAGTCTCGGGCTCGAACTAGACCCACCTGCCCCCGAAGGTGAACTTTTCCTTGGTATTTCTATGTCACACATCCTGTGACATCCTCCGTGGCAGCAGAATCCACACCAACAAAAAAGCTTTGGAGTGGATCGTTCTCTCCCTGGACCCCCTCATTTGACCACTCCATCGTCGTCTGAGCTTAACCAAACTTCGAGTTTGTGAACAAAGGCGATCCCATTATGTCAATGACACCGAGTGGAGCACAAGTGGCGTCTTGAGGGCTCGCGACCCTCACTATTGCATCATCTTCTTGGGTTTGGGTGAGATTAGACTCTGTTGTCCCCCCTTGGCTAATGCCCATTCTTCTAGGTCCGATGACACTCGGGACACTAGAATCTCATCCTCTTCGGGCTCGTCCCTGAGCCAGTGGAGAGATTCCAAGTCAATTTGGGAGTTGAAGGTTTCTTTTGGATTTTGTACAAGCCTCCTCCTTGGTTTCTTTACTCCAAGCTCGAGGAGCTCGGAGCCCTCCTCCACTTCTTCTCTCCGGCCTGCCCTGGAGTAGGAGACTTGACGGGCAAGTACACATCACCAATCGGAGGCCTAATCTCGACATTCTTTGGCAAACCAGAGAAACAAAAAAAATATAAGAAATAAAAGCCTAACTCAACTTTATCGGAAAAGAGATCTTACCATGGGAATGGTCCTCCCAATAGCCCTTTGAGAGTTCACACCACAAATTCTCGGAGTATTGCCTCTAAGAAATGATACCCACGACCCACTCCTTGAGTTGAGCAAAAACATTTGGAATCTGAGCAACAGCTGCACCACCGCAAACATCAATCAGAAAAAGAAAAACAAGCGTAAAATCAACATTCAAAGGAGAGCTCCACTTATGTTTTGTATTCTACTTCTCGGGGAGCAGTATGCATTTCGCTGGAATCAGGTCTGAAGTCAACACTTGGACAAAATGGCATTGCCAGCCTTAGTCCCGATCCACATCGATGCTAGATAATGGGGATTTGTTGGCTTGAAGAACAAGCTTTATCATCCCCCCTATGAATAGTTGGTGACTCAGCCATCAATTTTTCTCAAGAAGAATCGAAAGAGGATCACGATCCTCCACATTAAAAGGTGGATCTGGCAGAGGCAAACTTCATGCCTCTTGCAGAAATCTATGATGGTCGGGTCCATTGGTCCCAATGTAAAAGGGATAAGTGAAAACACTTAAGTATCCCTCAAGATGGGTGATAATGGCCTCCTCGGGGTCGGGGACCACTACAGTTTTGTCGGCTCAGTCGCAATATTTTCGGACCGTTGGAAAGACATCTTCAGTAATCGAACAGATGTACCTTGAGAAGTCTTCGCACCAACTCGATACGAAAGAAGTTTTTTCAACCTTAAAATCAATATTTACCGAGGTTCCTCGAGTGATCAACATTTTCAAAAGAGGTTCTTGTACTATTTCATCGATGGCAGTACGCGAAACAGTTGCTCCGACCTCGGTAGTCGGCCATGTAATATAAGGCTTTTCTTTTTGGGGAACGATTTTTGAGGTCTTTGCCATTTCTTTATGGAGGAGAAATAAAGGAACAAAGAAAGTTGAAGGAGTGCGCTTGATGATTTGGGATGGCGACAAGCAAAAGTTCTCACAGAAGATCTAAAAAAACTAGGATATAAATGGCAAAAAGTATTGAGATTCTTAAGTACGAGGGTAGAAGGTCCGGATGTAAAGTTAGAATGAATAAAGGAAAAGGTATTTATAGTTTTTCGACAACGGTTTGCATCCATGAGTGGCCGATCAGCAACTGACGAGCATTTAATGCCATTAAGACTTGATTGACGAGACGTTTCGTTCATTTTGTCGTTTCTGAGGTGGGGTATCGAAGTGAGAACTGGAAGCTTATGTCATTTCTCGTCGTCTAACCGGTCTCGTAGTACATCTCGGTCACCGACATAAGCCAAGCTCGAGATATGCTAATAGAGGGACTAGATCGAGGTAGAGATCCCATCAATTCTATGTCTGGACCATAACGCCGGCCTCGAGGATATCTGGGTTGTGATCGGGATCGGTCCTGGCCTTGTCAACTTCGAAGAACGTTGTCAGGCAATAAAGCTCGGCCAACAGAAGGTTGTGATATCCGTGATCGACCGAATATCACATCAGAGATCTCGCATATATTGACGTGAGATTGGCAATTAGTTAATTAGGGGATTTTTACCTTTTATATAGTTGTACCTAATATAGGACTCTCCTACTATAATATAAAGGGGGCCTGATTATTTGTAAAAGACATTGTAACACACATTCCAAAACAATACATTATTTTTCTCTTTAAGCTCTTATTCAACTGTGTCTTGATACCGATCGAAGTGTATCCAATTCGAGGGTTGCTAACGTCCCAGGATTGTAACTGTTCAATTCGTGTAGTTTGAATTTACTTTATCATTATTTATTTCAATTACAACTTAATTTATCGCTTTGTGTCAAGTTAATCCGCATATCCTTAGATCCACTTATAACTTTAATTGATATCCGATTTTGAGGGTAAACACTGTCAAATACGAGAAATAAACAAGGTGAACGCTGAAGAGGTACAACGTTTATCAGCATTAAGACAAATTCGTATCCAAAGATAATTTTATCATCAGACTCCATATATGCTAGAATTAGATTACTCTAATTCCAATTTAATTTTGTCATGCTTGTACATTTAATTAAACAAATTTATTGCTGTTTCAGTTCATGAAGTTCCCACTTCAAATACTCAGAAAAGTTTTCTAGTGTCATTACGAGAATCAAAAGCACAACTTGATGAGAAAATTCAACTACTTGTGCAGGCTTATTAATTGTAGATATATAATCCCATGAAGTTTCTATTTTACCACTGGACAATTATCAATGTCGTAGACTCGTCATATCTCCAAATTTATATCAAAATGAGGGAAGTAAAATAATGAAAACAAATAATTGTTGACAGTGGGATTTGAACCCACGCCCTTTCGGACCAGAACCTTAATCTGGCGCCTTAGACCAACTCGGCCATATCAACAAGTTTGCACTGCTTTCCCTGCAACTTTAATATAGCAGTGTTGAAGAATTTAAGTACAATTGTGAATCCAATAGAGGTAACCCAGTTTACAGTCTTTCTGTCCTTAATCAAGTGATCAAGACTGTAGTCCTTCAATGAATTTCGCTTTCTCCGTTAGTGGCACTAACTTGAGGAGTTATAGGGTAAGTGAAAATTATAGTATCATAGGAGTATGAAATTATGCTTCAAAGTGGATATTATTATACCTTCTAATATTACTTTAACTTAGAACCTCCAAATACTACATGCGATTGCCTTTTTCTCTCAAATACACTACAAGAAATAAACGTACGCCCCTTCCAACTCTTCGGTGATATCTAGTGGCGTAGCTAGAAATTCCGTCAAGGATGTTTAAACTTTAAATAAGTAGTAATTTTTTTTGGTTGATGAATGATGTATCAAATTTTTTAAATCTAACTAAGCAATATTTTGCGAAACAATAAATAAATATTTAATAGAACTATAATTTTATAAATTAAAATTAAAATAACGAAAAGAAAACATTAGAAATTTAATAAAAGTAAGCATAAAACCAAAGGAAAGAGTGAGTCGAGAGCATTTGCAGTTTGTAGAGATTTGTCGAAGAATTTTTGTAAAACTTGACTTTTTAATTATAAAAACTATTTAAGAAAAAACTTTTAGTTAAAAAATTACTTTTAAGTTTAGTTGTTTATTTCTACACAAATTTTAAGTTTTAAGAGTTATTTTATTAGTAATTTTTTTAGATTGAAAAAGAATCAAATAGACCACACATGGTGGTCTCCGTTTAATTTTGACAAATAAAATGGGTAGAACTTTAAGCCCGTGAATTACTGAACTCAACTGTATTGAAGGTGTTCAAAATATAATATATAATTATATAAAGTAATATTTAACTTATATACGCATTATAATTTTCCGGCGAAGGTGTTTGCCCAAAAAGCGTTAAATTCTTTGTTAAACTAATTAATGATAAAATAGAGGATAAATCTTAGCCAAGGATAATTAACTCTAGATCTAAGTGCATTGAATAAGAGAATGAGATATAATCAAACTTACAACCTGATTTGAGATCATTAAACGACACCAAGTATAAACAATAAGCTTACATTCTGTAATGTGATGATAAAAACGGAAAAGATGGAATGCCATTGGTAGTAATAAGATCTATCTTCCTTTATTCAATAATCACGATTACAGAGATTTGTATTTGCTATCTAAGACTTTTCATGGTCTTGTGTTCTTCTCCTTTCTCTAGGAGAGGAAGCCCCTCTTTTCTTGTCTTCTTACCTCCTATATATAGTATCAGTATTCCCTTCTGTCCATCGGTACTTAACCAGAATACCTTCATCCCTTGACTGTCATTCACGTCGCCTCCCCAAATATCACGATATTTACTTCACCATACAGGCTTTTTGATGGCTCGATCTCGGCAGTGGCCGATGTCTTCGTTGTTATTACACCCTGTAGGTACGACCACGGCTTAGTCGACCTCTTACCATTCATGTTAGCGCTATCCATGTGTGGTCAGATTTTGACCCATAAGTTAGTCCCTCAGCCTGTTGGGGTCGCCTATTGGTGAGCTCGAGGGGCGAACCCTGCTGATTCAAAAATTCGGAGAAATTTGAATGCTTTATGCGAAGGGCGAGAACCTCATGGTGAGGTAGCGATGTGATGCTTCGAGGATCGTGTCGGACCATTACATAGTTCAAGATTGGACATTCACGTCAGTTTAGAGTGTTTTCAATTCCCCATGCATCATGATGGCACACGTTTTGTAGGTATTGTGTCATTTTTCGTGGCCTTTCTATTTTCTAACAGGCAGTTCTTGGTTTTCCCGCTCAGGACATTTATATCCCTATAAATAAAGGGGGAGCTCCTCATTTGAACATTACGTTTCTCAATTGCTTAAAAGAGAATTTAACAATTCTTCTCCTCTTTCTTTAATCTCTCATATCTCTGCTTCTGCTAGGACCTGCGGTGATCATTGTTTTTTTCATTTACCATCTTCGCTTCTTCCGATCAAAGAAAATAAATGGCTAGTACTTCTTCCCATTGTAGACATGTAATTTTTGATCCCCCATGTCACCAAGCTATATTAGTACTCCTAGAATTTTAAAATATTTATTTGAGTTATTTAATATGATTTAACCTATTTTTCACTTTTACTTTTATTTTAAAACATAAAACTAAAAACACATAAAATAGTTTCCTTATATATTTTTTTTATTTTTACTTAATGCGATTAGTATTTTATAGCAATATATTTTTATTTTTTACTATGATTTTCACTTTTATTTGAATATAATAATTTATATAAGAAATTAATATATAAGAAAAATATAGTTTTATATTATGATATAGTTTATTTAATTAACTGGAATTAATTTTATTTTTAATTATTTAAAATATTGGATTTGTTAGCTAATGGACTTTAAGAATTGTAGAGCTCTAAATGTGGAGCCCAATTTGCGTGCTTTTAAGCCCAAATCTGGACAGCCTAATCACATGACCCCTTCTACCCAGCTGACCTCTTACTGTAGTGACTCGATCGGTTATTTTGAGCATTAGCACGTCGTTCAGCAGTTTGGGGCTATGAGCGGCTTCACTTCAGGTATTATTATGACTTGTACGCATGATCGGAATTAAATTCCGGGGAATTTGGAGTTGACTTGGAAAGGGAATTCTCATTTCGGAAGCTTTAAGTTGAAAGAATTGACTAAGATTGGATTTCAAAGTAAACGACCTTGGAATCGGGATCTGAAGGCTCCAATAAGTTCGTATGATGATTTCGGACTTGGTCGTATGCCCGGATCGGGTTTTGGATGACCCGTGAGTATTTTGGCGCCTATTGTGGAAGTTAGCATTTTGGAAGAAATTTCATAAGTTTGGGTTGAAGTGCATTTTAGTTTTATCAACGTCCATTTGGGAGTTCAAGTTTGGGAGTAGCTCCGTATGGTGATTCTGGAGTTGGGAGCGCGATCGGAAGTAAATTCTGAGGTCCGTAGGTCATTTTGAAGTCATTTGGCTAAAGATAAAAATTTGAAGGTTTTTTTGAAGTTTGACCGAGAGTTTGACTTTTTGATATCGGGGTCAGATTTTAATTCCGAAAGTTGGAGCCGGTTTGTAATATCGAATATGACTTTTGTACAAAATCTAAGGTCAATCGGACGTGATTTGAGGGTTTCATCATCGAATGTAGAAGTTTGAAATCTCTAAGTTCATAAAGTTTGGATTGAAGTACAATTCATGTTTTCGATGTTGTTTGATGTGATTTGAGGCTTTGAGAGAGTTCGTATCATGTTTTGGGACATGCTGGTATAATTGGTTAAGGTCCTGAGGGCCTCGGATGGATTTCGGAAGCTTGACGGAATGTATTTCGGACAAAGAAAAGCTGCAGAAATCTGTTGCAGCAGTTGTTCGCCAAAAAAATTCTGATGCGAGGGGTCAATTTTGGAAGCTCATATCTTGCAATCTATAAGTAATCAGAAAATTTGCAAAGCATAAAAGTTGTAGCCCTTGCATTATAGTTTCAAGAAAGTTAAACTATTCATGATTTGGACATTGTATCACAAAGTTATAATTGATTGAAGATGCCGGTGGAGCAGTTTCGACGGAATTTTCTGATGCATGGAGCCAACTTTAGAAGCTCGTATCTCGGAATGTATAAAGAGTTATATGGTTTGCAACTTATCAAATGAAAGACCATCAAGTGTAGTTTCTAAATCTTTGAACCGTTTGTCATTTGAATATTTCTACAAAGAGTTATGAGTATTTTAATAGAAGGTGTACAACATGGGAAAATTGTAATAGGATGTACAACATGCACAGCGCAAGGTACAACACGATGAAGCTTGGTCAGATTGTTTATTTAGCCCATTTCTTTCATTTGGCTTGGATGATTTTGGAGAGCTCAAGGAGGAATTTTCACTAAGAAATACGAGATAAGTGATTTCTTCCTATTTTTGAGTTGAATATGTGATCTTACAGGGATTAGACATGAAAAAATAGTACTCCCTCCGTTCCAGTTTATGTGAACCTATTTCCTTTTTGGTCCGTTCCAAAAAGAATGAACCCTTTCTAAATTTGGTAGTAATTTAGCTTAAAGTTACAACTTTACCCTTAATGAGAAGTTTTTATAACCACACAAATACTCTGGGCCCCATCTGAACTTGTTTAGGACCATAAATTCCAAAAGTCTTCATTTTTTTCTTAAACTTCGTGCCCAGTCAAACAGGTTTACATAAATTGAAACAGAGGGAGTATAAATTAGGGATTTTTAGGAAAGACATAGAATTTGGAATTTTGGATTTTTTTTCTTGAATTTAAGCATAAAAATTAGAGCAAATTGTATGTTTGAGTTAGTAAAGCTATGGGTAGAATTTATCTTTGAGAAATTTTGGAATCCGGACACGTGGGCCCGAGGACATTTTGGTCAACTTTTCGAGCGGAGTTAGGAACTTATATAATTTGAATTGTTACAAGTAGTAGAGTGAATTTTTATTGGTTTGCTTGTTGTTTGAATAGTTTTGGGACGTTGTGCATCAATTGGAGTCATTGGAAGGGCTTGGAAGCCGGTTATGGAAATTTCGGAGCGAGTTAAGTCTATTTTCTAACCTTGTAAAAGGGAATTGTCCCCATAGGTGAGTTAATTGGTTATGTGCGCCTATTTGCGGTGGCTAAGTACGCACAAGGCGACGAAAGTCCGTGCGTAGCTACTATTATGCTTTAGTTCAGGTAGTTTAGGGCCCAAAAGCATGCTTTCTTGTAATACTTGCAACTTTGTTGACAAACTTAAAATGCTTAAAACATATCGAATGTGTAAATGAATTTCTAAAAAAGTATAGATATCATTTTTTGACTTTTAGAAGAGAGACTTGCCTTTTCCTGAATATTTGCTCCTTGATGGATTATTGATTTGATTGTATGAATGTGTTTATCTATTGTGGAAAGGGCCGAACGCCTCAGTAGATTAAATAGATGTTTCTATGGTTTGCGCCATTCGACACTCTTGCAGTGCATAGTTCAAATATTGTTGGATCGGGTCGTACGTCATCGGCATGATTTGTGCACGCTTGTATTGCTTGCCTTGGAATTTATTGAAGTGATGTTGTTCCTTCCCTGCTTGAGAATAAATGTATAAATGACGAAAATGAATTTGGAAATTTTCATTGTTTACTTACTTCATTCTATTGAATTACAATCATGTTTATAAAAATCCACGATTTAATATATTATTGATATAACATTATTGGACCATTAGTAAGTGTCGAATTCGAATTCTCGTCTCTACTTCTTCGAGATTAGACGGGATAGTTACTGAGTACCCGTTGTTTTCGTACTCATAATACACTTGCTGTGCATTTTTGTTGCACAGGTTTATGCGTGACTAGTGGCTTAGTGCCATAGCGGCATGGTTGATATAGAGACTTAGGTGAGCTACACTTATAGAGACGACTCACAGCCAGTAAAGTCTCCTTTAGAGTATTGCACTGTATTTTTATTTCTGTCCACTTTGTATACCGGATAGTTATTGTATTTTATTTCATTCCCTAGTAAATGCTCATGCACTTGTGACACCGGATTCTGGGATGTCTATGGGTTTATTCAGAAATTTAAAATTGTTAAATGTTTCATTATTTATTAAGTAAAATTTATTATGTATTGTTTAAACGTATAAAAGAAGTGATTTCAGAAATATTTAAAACGAGACGTTACTAGTTATTTGTTGTTGGCATGCCTGACAATGTTGTCAGGCGCCATCACGATCCTTAGTGGATTTTGACTCGTAACACTTACCCTGAACCAAATCCGCCCCAAATACCCAACTCGCCCCATCTCCCCATTAAAATCTCAGCCATCAATCAATTTTTTTAGTCCAATGGTCATAAGTTAGTCCCTCACCCCATATAAAAATTATTTTTTGTCGTAACCCTAAACCTAAAGAGATCCCACCAAACGGTGCCCCTTCCCCCTGTAACGCTTCTGCCCGTCGCCGACCACCCTAAACCCATCGGAAATTACAAAGTCCGGCGTTCCACGTAAGTCTTGGTCCCCCATGACCCCTCCCCCCATTATTATCACTCGATTCTACACGCTTTTTTCTCATCTCACGCGCTTTTCACAATTTCTTTAAAAAATTCGAGCCATTCATGAATGGAGATAGTTAAATGGAAGCCGTAGGATCGAAATCTTTAGATCTTAGGCGTCCATTTGCCTAAAATTCGTTTGCATGAAATTTTTTTTTCCAAATTTTTGAGATTTTTTCAGACTTTTGAGAAAAATGGGATTTCTTGGGGAAGAAGGAAGAAGAAGCTTGTAGGGTTCCTATATATAGGGGTTTCTGGACAGAAAAATTGGAGTAAGAGTCGAGAGAATTTTGGGAGGATAAAATTGGGAGAAAACTTGGGTTCTTTCTTTCTTTAAGAGGTTTTTGATTATCAGTTTTCTTTCTTTCAAAAATTTCCAGAAATTCCAAAAAAAAAAACATCTGATTTTCTTTCAAGTTTCGTTTCCAACTCAGAATATCAAAAACATATAAAGGATCTTAATTCAATTTCTTCTCTGGATTTTGCTTCAAACATGAAATTCGATTAAAGTTTGGGTTTAGGTTTTGCATCTGGCTTTAGATTCGAGGTGTCTTCCAAGGTTTAAGGTCGTAATTTTTGGTCCAGTTTAGTCACTGTACTTGCTCGATTCCGTCACTATTTTTATCGCTTGGATTTGAGGTCCTGTACTCTCTGATTTCTCATACATTAAAACAGTTTCATCTCTCCTCTTCTTCCATTTCTCTTTACTGTTATTAATGCTGAATTGAAGCCGGACGAGCCATTTTAAGACGAGTTTATTGGTATTCTATTTTAATCACTTAGATACAGAGTCACGGGCAAAGAGTTTGTTAATCTCGTTTTGGTTTAACCCACGCCATTTTGGTTGTTATTCCAATGTTTTCTTCTCTTTTCTAAAGAGCGAATTAGTGCTCGACTTGTTTGGATCTTGTGTTGCCGTAGTGCCATTACGATGAAATTGTGACTAATTGGTTGTGAGTATTTGTTCAAGTACAATATTTATTCTTGCTTACTACTAATTCTAGCCTAATTTCATGTTGGGAATGTATTTTAAGGATTTTATTTAGTCTCATTGCAGTTTTAAGGTAATATGAAATCATATGCTTAAGCGAAATTTTGTTCATCGCTATTTAGATCCTTGGTTTAGTTGATAGTTTTATTTGGGAGAAATTCAAAAGTAGCCAGATTTGCCACTTGTCGTTGAAAAATGGCCAAGTTTCAAAAGTCATCGAAATTTAGCCACTTTAAATCTGAGTGAAAACACTGTTCAAAATCCGGAATAATACGCCCGTAAATTTTACGGGAGTTCCAGCATAAGTATGCTTGAACTCCCGTAAATTTTACGGGAGTTCCAGGATAACTATGTTGGAACTCCCGCAAATTTTACCAGTAAATTTTACGGGAGTTCCAGCAAGTATAATTGTCCAGTATAATATACTGGAGTTTGGAGCACTGGTGCTCCAGTCTCCCGCAAATTTTACAGGAGTTAGCAAAGTATACTGGTCCAGCATAATATGCTGGAGTTCGTACACAAATGCACCAGAACTCCCGTATATTATACTGGACCGGTCCCTGTTGCAGCAAAATAGTGGCTATTTTTCATTGACTTGGTAAATGCTGGATATTTTTCAATGACCAGTGTGAAAACTGGCTATACCATGATATTTTAACGTATTATTTTGTACACCTCACCCACTTTTGAGTAACATCTGATGTCTAATCACTCAACCTTAAGTCATGGAATATTTCTTGGGAAAAAATGGGTTAAGTGTCTTGAAATATGAAGTATTTTCTATTGTAAGTTCGTTTTGCCTTAAGCATCACCTTTTCTTGTAGCTTTATATTTCGTTCATGTTGTGCCTGATCGAAAAATATCTTTAGTTTGTTCAAATTCCATGCTAGTTTTCAAATTATGTATATATTAGAAAGATTCAAGTGATCCATTCTGCTTGGATGTTAAAAATCAGATTATATTTATCAATTTGCACTACCTAAGTTTAGTAGGTAAGTACTTAGGTTTCTTGTTAGTTTTTTTCAAAGGAGTCGGGCACCACCGTTCCTCTTTGGTTTCTCATGAGGGAGGTATACATAATAATTACAATGAAAGCTCATGCTGATAGTAGTTTATTATGTGAAACTTTGAAGCTCTTGTATTGTTTGAGTTATGTGCTTCTTGTTCACTCTGTCAGCATTGTCTTCACATGCTTTTTAAATCACTAGAATATACTGGTGCTCCATTAGATGTGTTTGGTGCATAATGGGAATTGAGATGTGTTTGAACTTCGAGATTTCGAAAAGAATTGAGGAATATTATAATATTTTTGGACAAGATTGGATTTAGAATGGTAGAGGACATAACATCTAGTGTATCTGGTTGCAAAGGTGGCTTTAAAAGACCTATTTTGGCATTCTGGAAGTGATGTGTTAAGTTATGAAATTGCTTTTTGTTTGACTGAAAATTAGTGTTGTATGTATGTGGATTCCAGTAGGGAGCTATTAACATGCTTAAAACAAGTTTGGAATTGGCTCTACATCTTATTCTCATCCAGAAGCAGCAGAGTTTGGACAAACTGTCTAGAAGCTTCCTTATTCTATCTCTAATCTTTCAAAATAACAATTATTCGCATAACTCCTCTTTCCCCAACAACTTGATCTTAAGTTCCAAATTTCAGTTATCTTTTATAAGCTCTTATTATTATTATTAATTTATTACTAGATTCTCAATTTATTTATTTCTTAAAACAAGAGGGGTTGCTCTGATGGTAAGCAACCTCTATTTTTAATCGAGAGGTTATGAGTTCGAGTCTCCCCAAGAGCAAAGGTGGGAAGTTCTTGGAGGGAAGGATGTTGGGGGTCATTTTGGAAACAGCCTCTCTACCCCAGGGTAAGGGTAAGGTCTGCGTACATACTACCCTCCCCAGACCCCACTAAGTGGGATTATACTGGGTTGTTGTTGTTGTTGTTGTTGTATAATAGCTTAATAAATTTATATCTAATCGCGTCGCATGTATGTTTCGCGAGCGGGGTAATGTTCTTAAAAAAATTTAAGTTGAATTTTCATTATTTTAAAAAGAATCAAGAAAGAGATATGATTTAAATGTTAAAATTATATTTGGCCGCGTCGTAGGTATGATTCGCGAGCGCGGTATTCCTTATATTTATATTTGACCGCATCACATGTATGATTCGTGAGCGGGGACCGTGTCGCATGTACGGTTCGCGAGCGTGGAAATTTATAAGTGCTGACAATGAAAAATATTTAACTAAAGAGGCATCTTCAAATAAAGTTACTTTTAAAAGAAAAACTACAATGCATCAATGTTTTTAACCAAACTGATCAAGCTCGATTATTTCAAACTTAAAACTCACAGAATAGAAAACTAATCAGATCCATATCAGCACAATCAACAGTTAACATGAGAATACATTCATTTGCATCTATGATTCGTGCCTTTTGACCCTCGACAATGCACAATTTACATTTATGTTTGATTGGGCCCAACGTCCTCATTGGAATTTTTGTGTGACAATAGAAGTGGAAATCCTTTTATAATTTGTATAAATACGTTGTTTGAGAAATCAAACGTTTTAAATGAAGGAAGTGCTTGGGGTTCTTTAATATGATGAAAGAATTGTCCAGTTATTTCTTGCTCCGAGTTTTATTGTTATCTCTACAAATCATGCTTAATTAGAATCATACATTATTATATTCGGACCACTAGTAAGTGTCGAAGTCGACCTCTCGTTACTACTTTTTCGAGGTTAGACTGGATGCTTGTTGGGTACGCGCTGTTTTCGTACTCATACTACACTTGCTGTACATATATATATACACACATTTTGTGGTCTTGTCAACGCAGCGGCGTGGTTCATACGGGGACTTGAGGCGAGCTGTATCTTATGTGCGATCCGCAGCTAGCAGAGTCTCCTTCAGAGTATTGGTATTTTTCTTTCTGTCCAAATTTGTATTTTGGATAGTTATCGTATTTTATTTTATTCTTCGGTAAACGCTCATGTACTTGTCACACTAGGTCCTAGGAGGATTATGGGATATTCAGTATTAAAATTGAAAAATATTTTGTTATTTTTCTGTAAAGTTCATCTTTTAGTAGTTATATTGAAGGACATTTATGATTTCAAAAATATTAAAATGAGGTTTAAATTAACTATTTAGTGTTATCTTGCCTGACAGTGGTGTCCAATGCCATCATGACCTTTAATAGATTTTGGTTCATGATACTAATGATGCTTTGGTGTTCCGGATATGTTATTGGAATATATCCTTCATTGTGTATAAACCACCACTGTGGTATTGGAGTTTACAAAGAACACCTCATTAGCGCCTGTAGAGAAGAGTAAATGTGAGTAGAATTTAGTTCTGGGTTGAGTTACTTTCCCTGACACAAGCATTTCTCGGGGTCTTTGAGACCCTTGTGAACTTTGAAGTGCCAGGGATCCAAAGAGTACCTTGGCCACGAACGGAGTTCTACTCTAAGACTTTAATCTATTGACATTTTTTAATCTTAGGTTTTGTGTCAAATGGACACAAAGGTTTTTAGTGTTAATTGCTTTACTATATTTGACTTTAAAACTAATTTTGCATTCTTGATTACTGTCGATTTTATAGTTTAACTTGGATCTATATTAATGTTACTTACATATCATTATGTATATTGGGTTACATATCTAATGGCTTTCTCGTAAAAATTGCACGGGCGCCCCTTTTTAATCTGTAACCGCTTTGTCTTTTTATTTGTACCCGTACCCACTTTTTAAAAAACTTCAGCTTCCCTTTCTCCTCCCTTTCTCCTCTTCTTCTCCTTCTTCCCTTTCTGTTTGCTTCTGCAGGTGCTTTGTTGCAATTTATGGTTGAAGTGCAACAACGACCTCTGTCCAAGACCCTTTACTCTCTCCTTTTTCCATTTTCCTATGCCTTGGGTTGGAAGGTGAACTTCTCGTGTAGCCAAGTTGTTGAATAATACTTTGTTTACTAGTCAAATATTTTGGTTCCATTTCGGTTTAAGGAAGACGCATGGTCTAAGACAGTTGATAGGATTATAACTGTTCTCATAAACAAGTATGTTGTGATTCTTTTGCCACACTAGTATACACTATGGTCCCGGATTACACGGATCAAAGATAAGATAAAATATCTCAAAAAAATAATATTAATATTTAGTTCTAGAGCTGAAGTTTTCTAGTAACAACATAGAAACTTCAGCTCTAGAGCTGAAGTTTCTTAGTTACAACATAGAAACTTCAGCTCTAGAGCTGAAGTTTTCCAGTACAAAAGAAAAACTTCAGCTCTAGAGCTTAAGTTTTTATTTTATAACTGGAAAACTGCTTAAGTTTTTATTTTATAACTGGAAAACTAAAGCTGGAAAACTTCTTAAGTTTTTATTTTATAACTGGAAAACTGCTTAAGTTTTTATTTTATAACTAGAAAACTTAAGCTGGAAAACTTCTTAAGTTTTTATTTTATAACTGGAAAACTTAAGCTCTAGAGCTTAAGTTTTCCGGTTACAAAGACAAAAATTTCAGCTGAAGTTTTCCAGTACAAAAGAAAAACTTCAGCCCCGTGAGCTGAAGTTATGTGAAAAAGCGGGTACGCTTATAATTTTTTTTGCAAAGCGGGCACAAGTTAAAATGTGACACAAAAAATAGGTATAGATACAAATGCCCGGCTTTCTCTTTCTTTTGTACATGTATCTAAATTGGGCTTGCCGAGTTCCCAAAGAATTCAAGCCCAAGTTCTTTTCCTGAACTCTTTGGAGTCTGAAGCTGCCGCTGTCTGTCTTCACTATCTGCTGGGCTTGCCTTCCTTCAGGCCCAAACACAGAGTCTGTCTCTTTCCCTTATCGCTTTAATTCTATTAATTATTCTCATATGTATATAACACTTACAATATTTTATTGAATACTTTGCTTTATATCGTTGAATTATGTTAACAACCTAGGCAAGCTCTAAAGACATAGAATAAAAGAAGCATTGTGACTTAGTAACAATAGTTTTAATTTGCTAATCATTCCCGTTATTCAGTTCTTAACCTTTACTAATGATTTTCATGAAGTCCTTTTGAAACTAAGACAGCCGCCGCAAAGGTCGACAGTCTTCTCTTTTCAAAAACCAGAAAAACCGAATCGAAAATGGCTTTCCAAAGGTTGAGCTTTTCCACAAAAAATCGAACAAACGTTGCTGCAAAGCCAGAGGTCTCAAATGATTTCAAATTAAAATGTGATATTTGAGAATCAAGGTATACCTAAGGCCTACTTCTTTTAACACCTTTACTTTACTAGAGTTATATAAATAGCCACACCATTTCAAAGAAAAAGTATTTTAAACTTAGTCACATCTCACAAGGTTTGCGAATACAAACATTATAGATACTTCTAAAAACTCTTTCAATAATATAGATGTAAATATTTTTTAAGACTTTTACAAATTGAATTTATATCCTCTTTTCAAAATATATATATTATTTTCCAGTGATAAGCTTTAAACTAGACATACAATAAGCTATACCTTTTCCTAAAATACTAATTAAGCAGAATATATACATCTAATTCTTTAAACCTAGTCTAAGTCCTATGGAGCTACCTATATATATTTTAAGGGGTGCCTAATACCTCCCCCTTAGAAAAATAAGAACCCTTACCCAAAATATCGCCGATTAGCTGACTAATAGAGAAATGATCTTAGCAATTAAACAAGTACCCTAGTATACCTTTAAATAATAGGTGACGACTCTCTTTTATCATCAACAGAAAAATCACTAGTTGAATCTTATTTTGACTCGTGCAAAATAGGGTGCAACAACATGGTGACTGTGTTGGGGATTTCACACGTAGGTCCTCACTTAGTAGACTTAGACTAAACTTGAAATTTAGGATTATTTGTACACTACTTTAATTGTGTTTGATTTGAAATTGTATGATTACCTGCCTTACTTGCTCATGATGTACTTATCTGCTTGCTTTAAAATTATTATCATCCCACTATCTGTCACCGCTTTATATATACTGTCATCACACTCTTTTCTATCGAGTCTTGGTCGTACACTATCATACACAATGGTACGCAAGGGTTGTCTTTTACACACATCCGAACCTTCTTTCAAAATTCATCAGTTTCAGAGAATGGCTTTATCAGGTCAACTGACATAACTTCTCGCAGTATCAGTCCAACTCAAAATTAGGAAACACTCTACTCTAGCAAACATAGGTTATATTGCATAAACCTTAGGTGAGTCGATCCTTGGCATTGAAACACAATTAGGAAGCCCACTCTAATGTCAAAGGGTCATGCACCCAACACTGTGGATTTTGTGATAAAACGAACTAATCATGACGAGACACTTAAGATTCGAAGAAAACACTTACCAAAACTCTTTTTCTCCACCCTCTTCAGAAATGGAAATCAACCAGAATTTCCCCGAGATCACTATGGTGATGGGAGAACCGGAAAAGCTAAAGCAATGGTGGAAGAACATCCGCCAAGATAATGGAGACGGAATCAGGACACACTTTGAGGCATTGATTGCCTTACTAAACATTCAGGATGATAGGGTGCTTACCCGCTTGCTAATAGAATTCTGGGATCCGGCCAAACTAGTTTTCAAGTTTACTGACTGTGAGTTGGTGCCAACGTTGGAAGAAGTTACCAGTTTTACAGAACTGCTATTTAAGGGAGGAGGCCGATACTACCTGTTACCATGACCGGCTACAGGTTTCTCGATGCTTTAGGTGTGGCAAAAATCCAGGGTTTGAAAAAACTCTAAAGATGAATGGGTAAGCCTGGACTTATTGTTCTATAGGTTTGGACATCGTGAGAGCTACAAATGGTACTTGGTATAATTTCAGTGTGATCAGACAACCTAGGAAAGTCTCTAACCCATAACCTTCGCTTTGGTGCAGCTAGGACTGCTGGTTTTTCACAAATGAGAGCACAGATCAAGATCAACTTGCCGCATGTAGTCTTGGAAACATTCCGGGGAAACCTCCAAGCCACTTTGGTACCTATGGTGTTAGCAGAAATTCTCAGAGCATTGTCTGAATGTTCCTGGTGGTACAGTTTTTTCATGGGCTGCATCCTGTTACTTAAAATATGGGCCACAAAGCACTTCTTTCAGCAAGAGGCCACAACTGACTACTTTGTGGGCGTTAGAAACATGATTTGAAGTCACAGTGAGAGAATGAGGCATTGGGTCTCCCCGCACGGGCAAGAAGAATGGAGAGATATTCTGACCAACTTAAGTGGAGAGTGGATCAACTTGAAGCTATCATGGATGAGCGGCAGGGCAATCCTAAGGACTCCCCAAAAGTATTTTATCGAGCTAATAGGACTCGAGGAAATCAAGCCATACTCACCTCTGTGAGTTCTCAAGCAGATCAACTTGATTCAAGATATACCTCTCTTCACGAGGACGATATTGTATGAGATAAGTACAATGGGCAGATCCCGATACCAAGGATAAGGAGGCTTTAGGAGGAGTGGAGCGATCTTGTCGCGATGCCAATGGGCCAGAATTCGTAGTGCACTCTGGAATACTATGTCTGGATCAATAAAGAGGACGAGCTAGCCTGACCCAGCAGGGAAGGAATATCCTGGCTGGAAGATGCAGTGGCAGCTTTGCGAATCTATCATGAGATTTTGCCGCACTACCTCGTGATTACCTATATGTATTGCCAAGTGGTACCAGGTTAATTAATCACATGTTGCCACCTCCCGAAGATGATGACCGAGTAGCTGAATGTATACATATTGAGTCTGATACAGAACTAGAGGAAGACCCCGAGTTTAATAATGATGAACAAGAATTTGAAGAAGACCCGAAAGAAGAACCGAAAGAAGAAAAAGAGATAGGAATGATTCCGGGGATGGCTGTTAGAAGTTGGTTGATTTAACTCATTTTCCCACCTTGTATCTTTTATCTTGAACCTTTCCAATTCCTAAGGAAAAGTTTGTTTGAGCCTATGTAATCTTATGAATATTGAAAACAATGATTACCCTTTGCTTCTACCTATTACAATCCAAGTATTATCAATGAAAGATAAAATTTGCTTCAGATCTGAATTTGTCATATCAGATTGTTTGTAAAAATTCGCGAGTTAGGCTTACCTCTGGCAAAGATAGGACCCTCAATATTTAGGAAAATAATGCTTTGTGTGCCTATATTTGTGCAAACACTGAGACTGGACTGGTGGAACCACCTTACAACTTGAGATCGAACGGGAAGATGTCTGAGACAGATAACCTTATCGAGCACGCTCTGGTAATAGCTGATAGCCCGGGGCAATCGGGAGAGAAGGATGATACGCGAAATGATGAACATGTGGCTAGGATGGCCCAAGAGATGGAATCATTATGGGAGGAAAGTACAACACATTCGACAATTAGCACATCTGGCCGTAAAGACGCTCCCACAACCATCCCATTTTTCTTCTCTAAATTCAATCCCCGACCATGTTCCTTCAATTACTCGCCAAGGAAATAATATCCCAACTTCAGTCCCTACCACCTAGATTATACCCCTAGTAACCCCTACGAACCTACCAAACCTTCCTATACACAACTATTTCGTACCAAATTACCTTCAAATGCCTTAAAATCCACCAGTTGCTACTAATACAATTCATACCCCTCCTCGTGATGGTGTCACCTTTACCACTAACCAAAACTAGCACATACCGCTGCAAATGAGTGATGTGTTCCTCCCGTATATGCCATTTCAGAACCCACTTTCACAGCACCCGTTAGGGTCAGGATGCTTTATGAAGTTGATCAATATGCCAAAATGGAAAGAGAAGCTAAGTATAAGGAGGAAGAGTCGGTATCTAAATAATTGTAGGCATTGAGGAAAAAAATGAAAAACTTCTAGGTTACTCGAGGTAGCGATAGTCTAGATTATGAGGATCTGTGTATAGAACCTGATGTGGATATGCTGATAGGGTACAAGCCTTCGAAACTTGATATCGTTGACGGGACATGTGATCCCCATGCACACTTGATAGCCTACTGCGATAAGCTGGTTGAGTAGGAAGAAACAAGAAGTTGATGAAGCTATTCATAAGGAGTTTGACATGAGAGGCACTTACTTGCTATACTCGCTGAGATCCCGAAAACTGTAGGGAGTGGCAGGATATGGCAAAAGGTTTAATGAACCGCTTCCAGTAAAACACAAATATTAACCCGGATAGGTTCACTTCGGTAAACTTGCAGAAGAAGCAGTCAATCATTTCAAGAGTATGCACTACGATAGAGGTTAAAGGCCTCCAGAGCATTACCCCCGTTAGATGACAGTGAGTTGACTAAGGCCTCATTTGTTTTTTTAAGATTAAGACGTCTGAATCTGAATACACATCTGAATATTAAGATGTATATTAAGATTAAGACATTTGAATCTGAATACACATCAGAATATATTAAGATATATATGAATATCTGAATAAAAAAAATTAAGACTGTTTGATTTTTAACATCTTAATGTATAAAATTTATCTTTATTTTAAAATTAATAAAAATAAAATTCAAATGAATACTAACTAATCTAATATTCTATCAATGAAATATATTATTTTTTAAAATATGTTAGTTGTTAGTGGTGATGGCTAACGGGTGAATGCCGACTAGTGGTGGTGGTTGGTGGTAGTTTTGGTTGATGATGGTAGTTTATGCTAGTAACTAGTAGTGATTGGTGGTGGTGGCAATTATGATTGAGGATGGTGGTGGTGGGTGGTTATAGTTAATAATGGCGGGTGGTGGCAGTAGTTGTGTTTGAGGAATGTGGTGGTAGGTTATAATGATGGACAGTGCCGACTATGGTTATTGATGGTGATGGGGTGGTCAGTTGTGGTAGTTGAGGTGGATGAGTGTTGATTGTGGCCGGAGTGGTGGGGATAGTAGGTGGTGATGGTCGATAATGGTGGCGGCTATGATTGAGGATGATGGTGGAGGTGGTGGTGGTGGAGGTGGTGTTGGGGGGAGGGGGGAGGGAGGGGTAGGGTTGGTGGTTGAGTATGGTGGTGGTGGTGGCATAGTGGTAGTTGATAATGGTAGGCGGTAGCGGTAGTTAATAATGAAAATGTGATCGCATCTTAATGAAATCAAGTCTCTATTATAGATCTTAATCATACAGACCTATTCAGACCCATTAAGTGGTTGTGATGTAAAAAAAACAAACACACTTAATGATTAAGATCTGAATAATTAGGATTAAGACTTTTAAAAACAAACGCATTTAATGTCTGAGATCTGAATGATTAAGATTCATACCTCCATTAAGTGCAAACAAATAAGGCCTAAGTAAGTCATCAGGGCTCAAGAATGAATCTATTTTGAGAAAATGATGGGCATGATGGGGTAGAAGTTCCTGAACTTGTTAAAATGGGAGACTTTCTAGAAGGGGGTATAAAGTCTGACAAGATACAATCTATGCCTGCATTGTAAGAAGCTAGCAAAGCAATCTATAACCTGTTTGGCCAAGCTTCTCATTTGACCAAAAGCACTTTTTTTCTTTCCAAAAGCACTTTTCTTCCTAATTTGAGGTGTTTGACCAAGCTTATTTGGGGAAAAAAAGAGCTTTTGAGAAGAAGCAGAAGCAGTTTCAGAGAAGCAGAAAAAAGTAGTTTCTTTCCAAAAGTAGAAGCAGAAGCAGTTTTGGTTTTTCTTCTTACCTAAAATACCCTTAACAAAATATAGTATATATAAAAATAACCCTTAAACCTAATACTTAGGATATTAATTTATAATTATTTCTTCTTATTTTTAGGAAAACTTTCTAATATATAGTGGTTTTAGGGATGAATGCTTTTATATTTGTTGAAGAAATTTTAATATATTTAACTTATATTAAAAGAATTAAGTACTTTTATATTGTATTTTTATATTTTACATAAATAAAATGATTTTTAATTATTTCATGTAATAACAAAATTTTGAGATTATTTATTTACTTATAATATTAATTATTAAGTAAATCTATTCATGTCCTTATTCGTAATTTGCCACTTAAAAATAATTTCTAAAAAGCTTGGCCAAACACAAATTATTTCTCAAAAGTACTTTTCAGACTGATTAGCCAAACACAAATTGCTTCTCTCCAAAAGTACTTTTTTCAAAAGCACTTTTGAAAAAAGCACTTCTCAAAATAAGCTGATTTCTCCAGCTTGGCCAAACATGCTACTAATCTGGTTCAATAGGCATCGAAAAGAAGAAAAATGAAGAGGTATCAACAATTATTCCCCATTACCATTCCAATCCACACCATGGAAACAACTCTTACTTTCTGAATACCTGTAAACACGTAATTTTTGCCCTATATGTGAACTACTCCCAAAAAATTCAAAAATAAAATAATTTTTCTTGGTGTGCAATTTTGAGATTTTTCGCGATATTTTTGGATAATTATTTGTATTTGTCTGTGTATGTTTATTTGTTTAAATTAATGAAAATACAAAAATATGTCGCATTTACATTTAGGATTTAATTGTATAATTAAGAGTAATTAAGTGTTCTTTACAAAAATGAGAAAATCACAAAAATAATGTAATTTGTATTTTTAGCATTTAAAGTCAAATTGTGTGATTTTAAATTGGTATTAATTATGTGTGATAATTGTTATTAGAAGTTAATTAGTATTTTATTTATTTTTGATTTTTATCATTTAAGTAAGAATTTTGGTTTTATTAGAAATTAAGGAAATAAAAATAAAGAGAAAACTCGGAACTGGGCTGTCCCAAACAGCCCTTGAATCAGGCCCAAAACATTTTTAACCCGGTCCAATCAACCAGACCTCTCAGACGTCCAAAACGACGTCGTTCCATGGCCCAAAAGATCTCAGCCGTCCATTGATCATGATCCAACGGTCGAGACCATCTCTCCAGCCCCGACCCGTTTTCCCGAACTGACCCAATTCCCCACTTAACCAAAATGGCACTGTTTCCCCTTAAGTAAACGATACAGGCTGTTGATCTCGTTTGATCAAACGGCTAAGATCAAAAAACGCTCTTCCTATATAAGCTTAATCACCTACCCAGCCCCCCAATCCAAACACACCCCTCCCTTCCCTATTCATCATCGTCTCTCTCAAAGACGATCCCCTTCACCCAAACCCTAGCCGCCTTAGGACCCCTCCGCCTGAAACCCGGTGGCAACAACACCGCGGGTCACCAAATTAACACCCTAAGGCCTTCTAACCACCCCCAATCCGATTCCACCACCCGTTTGGTTCGAATCTTTCTGGAACTTCTCGAATCTTCGTTTGAAGATTCGAGCCAAACATCAACCTACCCCAAACTTACACCAGACATTCCCTTGACCTCCTTCGTTACCAAACCACTCTTGGTTTGGTTCGAATCTGGCTAGAAACGTTCGAAACCCAAATTGAACGTAAGAACCCTAGAAATTCCGAACCATGGATTCTGTCCAAATTAAAGGAAGATTTGGGGTCTAATCGACCTTAGTCGAAGTTTTCTCAGTTGAGAACACTCGATTAAGGTCCGTTCGACCTCAAAATGTTCGAGTCTAAGTTCGAACCTGGGTCGTCTGGTTTCTGACTTCTTGAGGTATTTTTCCTCTCTTTGGTTTGTTCTATTTTTGGTTTATTGTTATTTGTTTATGTTGTTGTACTAGTTTTCTTTTCAATTTTTATCAAACATATTCTCCTCCTTCAGCGGACCTTTTATTTGGTCCAAGTTTTCTGTTCATGTGTTATAATTTGTGTAATCGATTGAATAAGTATCATCGATTAGTCTGTTATGCTTGAAAGTTAGACAAACATGATAATAGTCTATTTTTGTTCATTCCAGTAGCTTTCCCAGCCTGCTTCTTTTCTGTTCTAATGTTGTGTTAAAAATGAGCCTGGTAATATGTTTGAACTTAGGACTGAGCCTGTGGGCATATTCAGTTCATTGAACTGAATGGTTTGCTAATTTGTCTGGAAAATCCCCTTAAAAGCTCTGTTGATTGTTTCTTCTTTTCGTGTTCCAATTCAATTAGGTGTATGATCATCTAGTTGATTCCAGTATTGCTTGTGTTATTGACTCCATGCTCGTTCATTTGGTCTGAGTTAATCAAGACTGGTTCCAAGTGTGATTAGCTCATTCCACTTTGAACAGATGCTATGTGAGCTAATTTAAGTTTTGATTATTGTGTGAAACTGATTAGGAATTGGTTATAGATGATTGGGTAGGACGATAATTTCAGTAGTTTCAGGGGTTGTTTGGAAATTGAAAACTTGTAGAATTGTTTAAATTTAAGTGCTCTGTCCACTAAGTACCAATATAATATTAAACTAATGCATTGTTTAATAGTTAATGGGGAACAAGACATAATGGTATGGGACGTTCAAGAGAAATAATTAAACAAATAGGAAACCTATAACTTTGAATAAAAAGGGGACAAGACATTTAGTAGTGGGGCTGTAAGAGAATATTATGGGCTGAACCATAGTGAGTGCTCCTAAGAGCTGGAGGGCCTGTTTTTCTAGTTGTATAAATAGAATGGACTTAGGACAGTTTAAGGGGACTCTTTTGGTCAGTTTTGGGGATATCATTTTAAGAGAGTTCTTGGGGGATTCATACTGAAAAGAGGGGAATATAACCTTAAGATAGAGAGGAGATTAGGAAATTGGGAGACCATTGAGTGAAAAGGGAGACTGAAAATACCCTGATATACACTCATATACATAGAGTTTCTTCCTTTCATTTCAGACTTCAATGTTTTAGTAATATGAAGATTCAGTATGTTTGAAGTAATCTGAAATTATTCCTCTTTGCAAATTGAGCAAAGTTTTGATTTAGAGTCTACTGTTCCATTGAAGTTCATGAGTTGATTTTCAGTTTTTGATTTATTGAAACAATTCTGGATTCATCTGAGAGTTCAAAAATAGACTGATTTTGATTATTTTGGAGAGTTTTGGTTTAAGTTGTTGGGGGAATATTGTTCTATTGGGATTCTCTCTTTTAAAAGGAGTTGTTTGCTTTGTTTGGTTCACTGAATCTGGATTTCATTGCTGTTGATCCCTATGACTTGCTGTGGTATTGCTGTTGTCCGCTCTTCTGCTGCTAACTCCTCATTTCTCTTGTCGTAATTCACTTTCCAGGTATGTCTTAGACTCAAGAGGTATTGGAGAATGATTTAGCATGTATGAATACCCATGAAGTTGAATGATGAAGAGCTATTTGCCGAATAACTATTGTTCATTGTCTTCTAGTTTAAATTTTTATTTTAAGTCGAACTACTTAAACAATTTTGTACTATACCATATTTGGACTGTGAGTATTTGTTTTCTTAGACCTGTGGGAGTATTCTTAGCTAAGCATTCTTTTATACTTGTGTTCAGTAGAGCAATGTCTTAGCTAGCTGAGGTTAACTCCAGTGGTCATTTCGGTTGCTTCATGAAGTTATTCTAGCAATAATATGGTTGCAATGAAGTCATTTTACAAAGCTGTTTCAATACTAGCTAAGTCTTTTTTTGAAATACTAGATAAGTACGCTAGGGAATATGAAGGATATAAATAGTTAAACTATGTAATCAAGGTGGTATTTCATGAGCATTTTACTCAATCCAGTCTTTGCACTTAATCCATTCTAGGGTACTGAGTATTAAAAGCAAAAACTAAATTTCAGCAAGTATTTAGCCTTGTTTAAATTAGGATCGTGATTCATTTTGGCGAAAGGGCAGGAAGTCTATATTTAGGAAATTTTGGGGTTTTCAGTGTTTGAAGAAGTTGGCCCAGGTCGCGCTTCACACTACATTCGTTCGGACCTGGGCCCAGGCTGGCGAGTAGCCTGCCCGTATACGTACTTAGGTTCTGGTTTCAAACAGGTTGCGCTCATGACCCAATTATAATAGTTCTTAAACCATATAATTAATTAGGACCTTTTCTTTATTTTTAGAGACCAACATTATTAGAAAATCATAGCTGCTTTAGGCTTGCCCTTCATAAAATGAGACGAGCCTCGCCAAATAAAACGCAAATTGCGGGGCCCTCATAAATGTATATATTAAAATACTTAGCTTTCTAGACGGGCCGTTTAGTGAATTTCACGGCCTTCCCCAAAATAATAACGCGTTAGACTCTTTAGGCGCGTATTTTAATAACACTACCTTCTTAAACTCGGGTGCACATTTATGTGACCCAAATCCAAATCTCAACAAAGCGAAATGCGTCGACAATCACGGGTACATTGATTGTGACGTGGTTCGAGATACATTTCCATGACGTTGTAATTCTTTTAAAAATAATGAATGAGACGAGCCTCGCCAAACAAAAAAAACACATAAATTGCGGGGCCCTCTATATGTGTTTTTACTTAGACTTCGGGATGGACCGTTTAGCAAAATTTCACGGCCTTACCCAAAATAATGGTACGCTAGTCGCTCTAGGTGCGCCTTTAATAATTTACTTTCTTAAACATGGGTGCACATTTATGTGATCCAAATCCAAATCTCAACGGAGTCAAAATGTGTCAATAACCACAGGTACATTGATGTGACGTGGTTCGAGATATGTTTTCACAACGTTGCAATTCTTTGTTAAAATAATAATCATAATAAATAAAGCGGTTAAAAGTTAAAATTTGCACATAGGTTCATAATTGTTAAAATCAGATAATAAGCCGAATATGACAGTTGAGCGACCGTGCTAGAACCACGGAACTCGGGAATGCCTAACTCCTTCTCCCGGGTTAACAGAATTCCTTATCCGGATTTTTGGTTCGCGGACTGTTAAATAGAGTCAAACCTTTCCTCGATTCGGGATTCAACCGGTGACTTGGGACACCATAAATTTCTCAAGTGGCGACTCTGAATCTCTTAATAAACGAATCCCGTTTCGATTGTCCTTTAATTGGAAAAACTCCCTTTACAACGCCCTTCGCGGGGTACGGTAGCGCCAAAAGGAGGTGTGACAGCTCTGGCGACTCTGCTGGGGATTCTTGACCCAGAACCACTGGTTCAGGGTTAGAAATTCAAGCTTATGATAAATTGTTGTATTTTGGCTTTATTATCTGATATTTTCATATAATCTGTGCTTAATGTGCTAAGTGTTGTTTTTACCGCTTTGATATTATTTGAACTGTATATATAAACTGTGCCGAAACCCTTCTCTTCTTACCTCCGGGGATGTGCTTACTGGTTGAGACTCCCTATTCTGTTAGTGTCAATCCTTGAAATAAGAAAAGGGCTCGGACAAGTTACAAAGCCGGACGATCTCGCGGGTCCCCGGTACGTAGCCCTCTCCCCGACTCGAGTTGTCCGCTCGGGTACACTGTCTAGAACACATACCCATGTTTTTAACCTAGAATAACTTGACTTCATGCTGGATCCCTAGTATGAACGCTTATTTGCATCATCTTGCATTTGACTTTAGGGACTCAATACAGGGGTTGGGTCCGTCTAGGACAGGTAACCTGAAATGAAAAAGACCATCTTGATGCATCCTATGTGCTACATGTTGCATTTATTCGAGGGTAAAAAGGTCATTTAGCTTCATTTGTGGCATTATTTTAATAAAAATATGGGTCAAAAAGAAAAATTATGGCACGCCTGGTCATGTTAATCACGTTAAATTAGAAGGTTGCACGTTTTTTTGCTAAGCATGGTATTATTTAAATCAAAGGCATGGGGAACAATTGTGGAATCCAAGAAGTTTTGGAATTCCCCCATGTCCCCCATGCTTCATTTTTGGGAAAAACACATGAGGAACATTTGTGGAATCCAAGAAGTCTTGGAATTCCTCCATGTCCCCCATGCTTCATTTTTAGGAAAAACACATGGGGAACATTTGTGGAATCCAAGAAGTCTTGGAATTTCCCCATGTCCCCCATGCTTCATTTTGGGAAAAGCATGTGGGGAACATTTGTGGAATTCAAGAAGTCTTGGAATTCCCTCATGTCCCCCATGCTTCATTTTTGGGAAAAGCACATGGGGAACATTTGCGGAATCCAAGAAGTCTTGGAATTCCCCCATGTCCCCCATGCTTCATTTTTTGGAAAAGCACATGGGGAACATTTGTGAAATCCAAGAAGTCTTGGAATTCCCTATGTCCCCCATGCCACATTTTGAAAATAAAAAAAAGAAGCATGAAAATTCAAAAGATTTTGTACTTTTTCATCATTTTCCATAAATCAGAAAATCAAAAAAAAAGAGAAAAAGAAAATTCAAAAAGATTTTGTATGTTTCATCCATTTTCAAGAAAAAAAAACAAAAAATATATGTTTATCTAAATTAGTTGTTCTCGCCTGTATCCAATTGACAGAACTACGCTGGTTTGATTCTCACCGGATGTGAGATACGTAGGCAAACCTCGTCGGGTCCAACCTCCCCTTTTGCAAAAAAATAGCAAAAAAATGTCAACATTTTAATTTTTGTCATAAATAAATCGTGTGATGCCGCTTTTGTCAAATATAGCCGAATGTTCCCGAAAGGGACGCCGGAAGGCTGATTTTGCATAAACAGCCACCTTTGGGTCATTTTTAAATTTTTGGTTGGTTGACCCACACATCCTTAAAATCTTCGTCCCCGAGGCGTTGAAAGGCCGTGTTTGCAATATCGGGTTTTATTTTGAAAAAACAAGAAAAAAAGAGTCTTGAATAAATTAAGTGATACCGTTTGTCAAAAATAGCCGAATGTTCCCGATAGGGACGCCGGAAGGCTGACTTTGCATAAACAACCACCTTTGGGTCATTTTTTAGATTTTCGGTTGGTTGACCCACATAGCCTTAGAACCTTCGTCCCCAAGGCGTTGAAAGGCCGTGTTTGCCATATCGGGTTTTATTTTGAAAAAACAAGAAAAAAAATCATAAATAAGTCGGCTGACGCCGTTCTATCGAAAATAGCCGAATGTTCCCGAAAGGGACGCCAGAATACTGACTTTGCATAAACAGCCACCCTTGGTCATTTTTAAGGTTTTTGACTGGTTAGCTCAGACAGCCTTACAATCTTCGTTCCCGAGGTGCTGAAAGGCCGTGTTTGCAAAACCAGGTCTTTTATTTTTAATTTGAAAAAAAAAATGAGAAAAAAGAGTCAGTGGGCGAGTGAATGCCGTTGTGATTTTTGGTCAAAATAAGCCGATCCAACTTCGGCAGTATGTTAAAACGTTCTTGCCGAAATAGCCTTAAAATATCTTTCAGTTGTCGAAAGGCTATTTTCATAAAAGAACGAACAAGTTTGTAAAATAATCCTTCCCGGCCTCAAAATTCATGAGAAATTGAGAAGGGGCCACGTTTGCAAAAATAGCCAGTTGGTTGAAATTGGCATATAATGGAGGGAATCTGTGAGTTTGTTTTTTGAATTTGTAATTCTTTTGATTAGAGTATGTGTGTTGTTTGATTTTCGAGTCTGTAGGTCGTCTTTTCGTCAAAGTTTGTTAGTTTGATCAGTTTTTTAACCTTTTTTAAAATCAAAGTTTGTTTTATTATGAAAAACTGAAAATTCCAAAAAAGGTTTTATTGTTGTTTGCCGTGTATTTGCCTGAACTACGCACTGTCTGATTCATGTGGGGTCATGATGCGTAGGCAATCTCTATAAGATTCGACCACAACAAAAAAAAAAGAATGAAAAATGAAAAAATGATGAAAAAATCGAAAAAAAGAAAAAGAAAAAACAAAACTGAAAAGTTTTGATAATAATAAGGACTAACTGAGTCCACAAAAAATGTTGTTAATAATAAGGACCGACTGAGTCAATTCTAACATATTTGGTTTTGAATTGTTGAGAAAATTGAGGTGGTTGGTTTGTGGTGAGCCGGAAACACAAGATCCAGGAAAATCGGACTGTGATCCAAGACAGTGACACCCAGAGTATCACGCAGAATCCTGTACCTTCACATGATGATGCACACTTTGTGGGGATGATGCCTGATGACAGGGAGCACGTGAATCCTCTTGGGATGTATTGATTAAAGCTGAAAATGTTGAAGCAAACAGTGGCCTTGGTAATATTGATGCGAAGCTCATTGGCTAAGATGTTGTGCTTGGTAGTTGGAAAGACTCTCCATTTCTTGGTCAACCAGAGTGGAGTTTTTGGTGGCTTATGTTGTCATTTCTATTGTCCAGGTTATTTCAGGGTTGTAATCCGGATATTGTCTTGTAACTCAAACCTTTCTATTTTTGTCCAGTCCCTTCGGTCATAGTATCTCATTTAATGTTGTCTATGTTTGTCCTAAGGGTTGTAACCCCATTTTAGTTAGTTTGTTTTATCGTTCGAGTTGTTGTTCCGTCAATTAATGCAATGTCCTGTTTTCTATTATTTCTAGACATTTTCTTTTGTTTAGTCTTTCCTCTTTATAGTCCTTTTTCTGTCAACTCTAGTGACATGGCATGTGCACGTAATTTTGACCTAATCTTAAGAGAGAATCATGAAGCAATTGGAAGATAATTGGGGCATTCAAGGGAAAACATATTGAGATCATTTGGAGCCCGAGTCATGTGAAACTGGGGCAAGTAAAAAGAAAACTATTAAAGGCAAGTTGGCCATGTTGTCATGGGGGTCGTTCATAATAATGAAAATGAGAGTGTTGCCCAACATTGCTTTAAAGATATGACGAATATTAATCGTGTTGTTTGCACTTGACATGTTTTGAAGATTGGAATGACGGAGGCATTTTATTCTGCTACCCAAACACTTTATCCTTCGTTAAACCTTTTTGAGACTTATTTGATTTCTTTCATACCCCTCCTTCGGAATCAGTATCAAAGACTAGAAGCGAGAAAAGAAAAAAAAAGAAAAAAAAGACAAAGAAAAGAAAAAGAAAAAAGAGAAAACAGCAAAAACAACAAAAGAGATAAGGAAAAAAAATGATAAGTGAAAATGGAAAGAAAAATTAGAACAACGAGGAATTAGGAACTACGATTGACCTGATTCCTCAAAGAGGATACGTAGGCGCTTCACAGCTCGGTCAAAATGTAAATAAAAAATCAAAAATCCCCAAGCAAGAAACTGGGGAAAAAGTTGTGTTTATAAGTTTAGTTCCGAAAGTTGTAATTTTAAACCCAAGTTGATTTATTTTGAGCCTTTTATACCCTTTTCCTTCTAGCCCTATCCAAAATCCTACATTACGGTCCAAAGAAAGACCTTCCGATCAGTCTTCAAAAGAGGCCATGTCAGGCAAATGAGAGAGTCTCATCAGAACATAACACTCTGATTCCCAGCAAAAAATACTCTGATCCCCAATAGAAAAGAAATATGAGAGAGTCTTAGCGGTAACATCCCCAATCCCCAACTGAAAAAAAAATAAAAATAAAATGAGAGAGTTTTATCGGTGAAAACCTTCACAGGCACCATGAGGCGATGAAAGCTGAGAGAAAAACCAAAATGAGAGAGGCTTGATAGTGAAAACCTTCGGGCGCTACAAGTCAAATAAGTGTGAGAATCAGATGGGTAATCACCAAATGAAGATCTTGAAAGATGATTGACGACGGAGGATAGGCCATATGTGCATGTCATGACCATTAGAGTCGGTATCCGCGTTTGATAGGTTTTTATTTTATAAGTTTCTCTTGTTAGAGAGTCATTTATTTCCTTTGTCTTTTATTCTGTTCCTTTTTGTCTTTCTCCTTTCATAAAAAAAAAAAAAAATTCCCCAGTAAAGTCTGTTTGGTCAGAACAAGTTAGAAATAACTTCAAAATCTGCCATCAGCTTTCCAATTATGCAATACGGAATTTGATTGGTACACCCAAGTGGTATAACTCAGGAGGGAACATGCGCAAAGCCAGTGTCCAGAAAGATATTCCCTAGCAAAAGGAAATTGACAAAGGGGTTGGATCAGGGTCAAGGAGGATATCTTCAGCAAAAAACGAAGGTTAATGACCTCAAGGCCAAAGCCAATGAGACTCAAAGGTCGGGAAAATGCCCGTTCCCTAGATATGCCACAAAAGAAGGGGGGATATCCCCAGCAGAAAAGGTATTTCCAGTGACAAGGAGGAACGGAGAAAATAGTTCATCAGTAAAACATGCAAGATCCTCAAGCAGGGTCACTGTCATAGGAATTTGGGTGGTCAGGATACAAGTGGAAAACAACGGTGAAAGGCTTGTGAATAAAGATGTCGTCAAAGAGGGTGGGGAAGCAAGAAAGGAAAAAACTATATATCATCCCCAACAAATAATAACATCCTCCCCAGCAAGTTTCGAAAGTGTAATGAAACGCAGAGCAGGGAAGGAGAAAAGGAGAACCATCCCCAGCAAGAGCATCACAACCAACCACCGCATTTTAAACTAACAAATTTTCTTTGATTTGAAGCAGGAAAAAGGAAATGGCATTGATGGCGGAAAGGCATGCCACGAGGAAGATTATCAAACTGGGGCAGAAAATTTTCCTTTCATTTGGAAAATTTTCTGGAAGTCAGGTATCCACTTGGGGAAGAAGAAAGATAACACCAATTTTAAGGGAAGTGGTCTTTGAACCAGTATTATCCCCAGCGGTGTTAAAAGAAAGAAAATAACAAATTTTAATGAAAGGAATTGTACCCCCAGTGGATAGAACAAAAAGGATGAAACTTGTGGTCATAAAGGCAAGAAGCCAGTGTCATCCCCAGCAGCTTCCAGAAGAATGAAGCAGTGATTTTGAAGGAATAAAAATCCCCCAGCAGTGTTATCCTCAACAATGTTATCCCCAGCTGATAACACTTTTATCCCCAGAAGCGTTGAGAGAAAATAAAAGAAAGCAGTTTTGAAAAAAAAATAATAAAAAAAAAAGAAGAAAAAGAAGAAGAAGGGGAAGAAAGGAGATTCCCCAGCAGTATTAACCCCAACAGGTAGGTAATTAATTTCCCAGCAGTGTTATCCCCAACATCCGGGGGAAGAAACATAAGTTTTTGAAGGAAGCGGTTCTGAAGGTACTTCCAGTAAAAGGAAATGGTTTACAAGGCGAAGAAAGGACAACAGTAGTAGGATGCAGATAAGGTAAGTTGATGACGTCGGGAGCCCGCCCGTAGAACGGAGGCGTTACCTTTCTAAGTTGTTGAAGTCAGGTGCCCGCCTGAAGAACGGAACGACATTTTACTTTAAGTTATTGTTGAAGTCAGGTGCCCGCCTGAAGAACGGAATGGCGTTAAGTTATAGTTGAAGTCAGGTGCCCGCCTGAAGAACGGAATGTCGTTTTATTTTAAATTACTGTAGAAGTCAGGTGCCTCCCTGAAGAACGGAAAGGCGTTGTTTTTTTAACTGCATTTGAACTTTTTAAATTATAGTTGAAGTCAGGTGCCCTCCTGAAGAACAGAAAGGCTTTGTTTTCTTAAATTTTAATTAAAGTTTTTAAATTACAGTTGAAGTCAGGTTCCCCCCTGAAGAATGGAAAGGCGTTGCTTTAAGTTTTAATTAAAGTTTTAAATTATTATTGAAGTCAGGTGCCCGCCTGAAGAACGGAATGACGTTGTTTTGAGTTTTTAAATTATTGTTGAGGTTAGGTGCCCCCCTGAAGAACGGAAAGGCGTTGTTTTTTTTAACTGCATTTGAACTTTTTAAATTGTAGTTGAAGTCAGGTGCCCGCCTGAAGAATGGAATGGCATTTTACTTTAAGTTGTTGTTGAAGTCAGGTGCCCGCCTGAAGAACGGAATGACGTTTTACTTTAAGTTTTAATTGAAGTTTTAAGTTGTTGTTGAAATCAGGTGCTCGCCTAAAGAATGGAATGGCGTTTTACTTTAAGTTTTAATTGAAGTTTTAAGTTATTAAAATCAGGTGCCCGCCTGAAGAACGGAATGGCGTTTTATTTTAAATTATTGTTGAAATCAGGTGCCCGCCTGAAGAACGGAATGGCGTTTTACTTTAAGTTTTAATTGAATTTTTAAATTATTGTTGAAATCAGGTGACCGCCTGAAGAACGGAATGGCGTTGCTTTAAGTTTTAATTGAAGTTTTAAGTTGTTGTTGAAGTCAGGTGCCCGCCTGAAGAACGGAATGACGTTTTACTTTAAGTTTTAATTGAAGTTTTAAGTTGTTGTTGAAATCAGGTGCCCGCCTGAAGAATGGAATGACGTTTTACTTTAAGTTTTAATTGAAGTTTTAAGTTGTTAAAATCAGGTGCCCGCCTGAAGAACGGAATGACATTTTAATTTAAGTTTTAATTAAAGTTTTAAATTATAGTTGAGGTCAGGTGCCCCCCTGAAGAACGAAAAGGCGTTGCTTTAAGTTTTAATTAAAGTTTTAAAATATAATTGAGGTCAGGTGCCCTCCCTGAAGAATTGAAAGACGTTGTTTTTAATTAAAGTTTTTAAATCATAGTTGAGGTCAGGTGCCCCCCTGAATAACAAGGGAATATATTTCGAGTTATAGCTGTCAGGCGCCCACCTGGAGAACAAGGGAATACATTTCAGTCTTTACATTTTAAAATAATAAATTTAGACCTATTCTGATGAATTATCTCCTAGCGTCAAAATTTTAGTCTGATCAATTTTTCTCCTAAGATATCAAAATCTCAGTCTGATGAATCTTTCTCCTGAGATCACATAAATTTAGACCTAGTCTGATGAATTATCTCCTAGCGTCAAAATCTTAGTCTGATGAATCTTTCTCCTAAGATATCAAAATCTCAGTCTGATGAATCTTTTTCCTGAGATCACATAAAAATGGACCTAGTCTGATGAATTATCTCTTAGCGTCAAAATCTTAGTCTGATGAATCTTTTATTCTAAGATATCAACATCTCAGTCTGATGAATCTTTCTCCTGAGATCACATAAATTTAGACCTAGTCTGATGAATTATATCCTAGCGTCAAAATCTTAGTCTGATGAATCTTTCTCCTGAGATCACATAAATTTAGACCTAGTCTGATGAATTATATCCTAGCGTCAAAATCTTAGTCAGTTGAATTTTTCTCCTAAGATGGCAATCATTCAGTCTTTCAATTTCAAATTTCGAAGTCGGGAGCCCGCCCGTATAATGGAGGAATATATTTCAGTCTTTACATTTTAAGTAATCATAAATTTAGACCTAGTCTGATGAATTATCTCCTAGCGTCAAAATCTCAGTCTGATGAATATTTCTCCTGAGATCACATAAATTTAACCTAGTCTGATGAATTATCTCCTAGCATCAAAATATTAGTCAGATGAATTTTTCTCCTAAGATGGTAATCCTTCAGTCTTTTAAATTTAAATTTCGAAGTCGGGAGAGGAATACATTTCAGTCTTTACATTTTAAGATATCAAAATCTTAGTCTGATGAATTTTTCTCCTGAGATCACATAAATTTAGACCTAGTCTGATGAATTATCTCCTAGCGTCAAAATCTTAGTCGGATAAATTTTTCTCCTAAGATGGTAATCATTCAGTCTTTCAAAATTCAAATTTCGAAGTCGGGAGCCCGCCCGTATAACGGAGGAATACATTTCAATCTTTACATTTTAGTCTTTTACATTTCAAGTCTTGAAGTCGGTAGCCCGCCAGGAGAGCGAAAGGTTACAACAAAAATCCCCAGCATAAATCCAAATTCAGAAATCAAAAGGAAGACAGTGATAGTCAGTTCAAGCTTCAGAGAAAAATAAAGCGAAGCCCACAAGAAGGAAATAAACAGTCCAAGTTCAGCAATCAAGAGAGGCCGACTAGTGAAGTCAGAAATGAAGAAACATCAGAGGAAGCAAGTCAACAAGAAAGCAAGGCGACAAGAGCAAGCCTGAAGATCTAGATAAGATTTTGTAATTCATAGACTAGTTTAGTCTAACTTCTTATTTTCGTTTAGCACGGTGTAATAAGGAGATCGGCAAGCGGTAGCCGCAACAGCAGTAACAGCAAAGCCACAGTCTCATGGTAGTCCCAGCTACCAAAACTTCCCGAACTACATTGACCTGATTCCCTTTTAGCCAGGGATATGTAGGAGACCTTTTGAGGCAAAGGTTCGGTAAAATCTTTTCAAATCGCTCACCCGGAGTACTCAAACGGGCAAAAAATCGCTCAGCCACTTTATCTTTGCACGAAAACTCTTCGTGTTTTCGGACAAAGAGGGGCAGCTGTAAGCACGTGATTTTTGCCCTATATGAGAACTACTCCCAAAAAATTCAAAATAAAACAATTTTTCTTAGTGTGCAAGTTTGAGATTTTTTGCAGCATTTTTGGATAATTATTTGTATTTATCTGTGCATGTTTATTTGTTTAAATTAATAAAAATACAAAAATATATCGCATTTACATTTAGGATTTAATTGTATAATTAAAGAGTAATTAAGTGTTCTTTACAAAAATGATAAAATCACAAAAATAATGTAATTTGTATTTTTAGCATTTAAAGTCAAATTGTGTGATTTTAAATTGGTATTAATTATATGTGATAATTGTTATTAGAAGTTAATTAGTATTTAGTTAATTTTTTATTTTTATCATTTAAGTAAGAATTTTGGTTTTATTAGAAATTAAGGAAATAAAAATAAAGAGAAAACTCGGAACTGGGCTATCCCAAACAACCCTTGAATCAAGCCCAAAACATTTTTAACCCGGTCAAATCGACCAGACCTCTCAGACGTCCAAAACGACGTCGTTCCATGCCCCAAAAGATCTCAGCCGTCCATTGATCATGATCTAACGGTCGAGACCATCTCTCCAGCCCTGACCCGTTTTCCCGAACCGACCCAATTCCCCACTTAACCAAAACGGCACCGTTTTCCCTTAAGTAAACGATCCAGACCGTTGATCTCGTTTGATTAAACGGCTAAGATCAAAACACCCTCTTCCTATATAAGCTTAATCACCTACCCAGCCCCCCCAATCCAAACACCCCCCTCCCTTCCATGTTCATCATCGTCTCTCTCAGAGACGATCCCCTTCACCCAAACCCTAGCCGCCTTAGGACCCCTCCGCCTGAAACCCAACGGCAACAATGCCGCCAGTCACCAAATTAACACCCTAAGGCCTTCTAACCACCCCCAATCCGATTCCACCACCCGTTTGGTTCGAATCTTCCTGGAACTTCTCGAATTTTTGTCTGAAGATTCGAGCCAAACATGAACCTACCCCAACTAGCCCCAAACTTACACCAGACATTCCCCTGACCTCCTTCGTTACCAAACCACTCTTGGTTTGGTTCGAATCTGGCTAGAAACATTCGAACCCCAAATTGAACGTAAGAACCCTAGAAATTCCGAACCATGGATTCTGTCCAAATTAAAGGAAGATTTGGGGTCTAATAGACCTTAGTAGAAGTGTTCTCAGTTGAGAACACTCGATTAAGGTCCGTTCGACCTCAAAATGTTCGAGTCTGAGTTCGAACCTGGGTCGTCTGGTTTCTAACTTCTTGAGGTATTTTTCCTCTCTTTGGTTTGTTCTATTTTCGGTTTATTGTTATTTGTTTATGTTGTTGTACTAGTTTTCTTTTTGATTTTTGTCAAACATATTCTCCTCCTTCAACGGACCTTTTATTTGGTCCAAGTTTTCTATTCATGTGTTATAATTTGTGTAATCGATTGAATAAGTATCGTCGATTAGTCTGTTATGCTTGAAAGTTAGACAAACATGATAATAGTCTATTTTTGTTCATTCCAGTAGCTTTCCCAGCCTGCTTCTTTTCTGTTCTAATGTTGTGTTAAAAATGAGCCTGGTAATATGTTTGAACTTAGGACTGAGCCTGTGGGCATATTCAGTTCATTGAACTGAATGGTTTGCTCATTTGTCTGGCAAATCCCCTTAAAAGCTCTGTTGATTGTTTCTTCTTTTCGTGTTCCAATTCAATTAGGTGTATGATCATCTAGTTGATTCCAGTATTGCTTGTGTTATTGACTCCATGCTCGTTCATTTGGTCTGAGTTAATCAAGACTAGTTCCCAGTGTGATTATCTCATTCCACTTTGAACAGATGCTATGTGAGCTAATTTAAGTTTTGATTATTGTGTGAAACTGATTTGGAGTTGGTTATAGATGATTGGGTAGGACGATAATTTCAGTAGTTTCAGGGGTTGTTTGGGAATTGAAAACTTGCAGAATTGTTTATATTGGAGTGCTCTGTCCACTAAGTACCAATATAACATTAAACTAATGCCTTATTTAATAGTTAATGGGGAACAAGACATAATGGTATGGGGAGGTTCAAGAGAAATAATTAAACAAATAGGAAACCCATAACTTTGAATGAAAAAGGGGACAAGACATTTAGTAGTGGGGCTGTAAGAGAATATTATGGGCTGAACCATAGTGAGTGCTCCTAAGAGCTGGAGGGCCTGTTTTTCTGGTTGTATAAATAGAATGGACTTAGGACAGTTTAAGGGGACTCTTTTGGTCAGTTTTGGGGATATCATTTTAAGAGAGTTCTTGGGGGATTCATACTGAAAAGAGGGGAATATAACCTTAAGATAGAGAGGAGATTAGGAGATTGGGAGACCATTGAGTGAAAAGGGAGACTGAAAATACCCTGATATACACTCATATACATAGAGTTTCTTCCTTTCATTTCAGACTTCAATGTTTTAGTAATATGAAGATTCAGTATGTTTGAAGTAATTTGAAATTATTCCTCTTTGCAAATTGAGCAAAGTTTTGATTTAGAGTCTACTGTTCCATTGAAGTTCATGAGTTGATTTTCAGTTTTTGATTTTTTGAAACAATTCTGGATTCATCTGAGAGTTCAAAAATAGACTGATTTTGATTATTCTGGAGAGTTTTGGTTTAAGTTTATTGGGGGAATATTGTTCTATTAGGATTCTCTCTTTTAAAAGGAGTTGTTTGCTTTGTTTGGTTCACTGAATCTGGATTTCATTGCTGTTGATCCCTGTGACTTGCTGTGGTATTGCTGTTGTCCGCTCTTCTGCTGCTAACTCCTCCTTTCTCTTGTCGTAATTCACTTTCCAGGTATGTCTTAGACTCAAGAGGTATTGGAGAATGATTCAGCATGTATGAATACCCATGAAGTTGAATAATGAAGAGCTATTTGCTGAAGAACTATTGTTTATTGTCTTCTAGTTTAAATTTTTGTTTTAAGCCGAACTAGTTAAATAATTTTGTACTATACCATATCTGGATTGTGAGTATTTGTTTTCTTAGACCCGTGGGAGTATTCTTAGCTAAGCATTCCTTTATACTTGTGTTTAGTAGAGCAATGTCTTAGCTAGCTGAGGTTAACTCCAGTGGTCATTTCGGTTGCTTCATGAAGTTATTCTAGCAATAATATGATTGCAATGAAGTCATTTTACAAAGCTGTTTCAATACTAGCTAAGTCTTTTTTTGAAATACTAGATAAGTACACTAGGGAATATGAAGGATATAAATAGCTAAACTATGTAATCAAGGTGGTATTTCATGAGCATTTTACTTAATCCATTCTTTGCATTTAATCCTGTCTAGGGTACTGAGTATTAAAAGCAAAAACTAAATTTCAGCAAGTATTTAGCCTTGTTTAAATTAGGATCGTGATTCATTTTGGCATAATGGGCTAGAAGTCTATATTTAGGCAATTTGGGGTTTTCAGTGTTTGAACAAGTTGGCCCAGGTCCCGCTTCACACTACATTCGTTCGGACCTGGGCCCAGGCTGGCGAGTAGCCTGCCCGTATGCGTACTTAGGTTCTGGTTTCAAACAGGTTGCGCTCATGACCCAATTATAATAGTTCTTAAACCATATAATTAATTAGGACCTTTTCTTTATTTTTAGAGACCAACATTATTAGAAAATCATAGCTGCTTTAGGCTTGCCCTTCATAAAATGAGACGAGCCTCGCCAAATAAAACGCAAATTGCGGGGCCCTCATAAATGTATATATTAAAATACTTAGCTTTCTAGACGGGCCGTTTAGTGAATTTCACGGCCTTCCCCAAAATAATAACGCGTTAGACTCTTTAGGCGCGTATTTTAATAACACTACCTTCTTAAACTCGGGTGCACATTTATGTGACCCAAATCCAAATCTCAAC
>MU697996.1:56138-76991 GCA_026770625.1 Nicotiana glauca
ATCATATACACATGGCACTCGTGCCCACATTATTAATCACAACCGCATGGACAAACTCACGTGCCAATATCATTATCCGCCCGACATTGCCACATGATCACGATCACAAACCGTCTGGCGTGGTCACATGCTCAATATTACAATCTATCCAGCATGATCAGTAGCTCAATATCACCAGTCACCAGCGTGGTCACAGGCCACCGGTCCAACCATATCGTAGAGAAAACATATATACAAGAAGGCGTGTACTTGGTCAGTGAAAATCAAGTATCATACTCCTAGACTGGTTGAAACGACACATTACGGTGCATGCATGTGCAAAGTGTACTACCACAACTCAAGTCAACAAGTAATATTAGTGACACCAAGTAACACTTTGGAAATAACACAACAAATCATGTAATATGTATGACAGGAACAAGAAAGTCACACCACCAAATGAATATCAACAATAATATGCCCCCACACCCTCACATTTTATCGCTGATATAGCTACTATTTTCTCTCTGCGTTGATAATATTATAATAGCCATCCTTATCGCTCCGCCCAGACACTATATCGATAGCCATCGATATCACTCCGTCCTAACAATAACACAATGGCTACACATATCGATTCGCCCAGACAATATATCAATAGCCATATGTATTGCTCCATCCAGGCAATATATCAAAATCCACCCGTATCGCTTCGCAAAATCAAAAATAGTTAAAGGCCACCTCTACTCCACACAACAACAATCAAACCCACAACATGTCCATAGTTACCACAATATGAACAAAACAATAATACATATATCACAACAAATGCATAGCCCATGGCTCAACAATAATGTATACAAGAGTCTCCACAACAACACAATAAAATGAAAGAACAAACCAACAATAAGAAATATAACATGTGATAACACTTCAATGAAATGCGTAAGAATAAACTCAACAATGGAAGATATAACAAGCAGTAACGACCTCAATGGAATGCATGTAAGAGTAAACTCGACAATGAAAGATAGAATGCAATATGACAACTTCAATTAAATGCATATAAGAAACCTAGGAGTCAAAATCAGTCAGTTTTCATATAAGAGCAGGTACACACTCGTCACCTCATGTACACGTCTTTCATATAGCATATATAATATATTTAGATCAAATCCTACAGGGTAGTTTCCTCCACACAAAGTTTGGCAAAATAATTATCTCAAAGAATCTAAATTAATAATCTAGCACTTCCTGTGTGAAATAACCTCCAAATGACCCAAATTTTGCCAAAATAACTTAATATTATAAATATAAGTCAGAGAAAATAATTTCGGATAATAAAGCTTCGATCTTGAACAAGAATAAAAAAGTCAACCCAAAAAGTCAACTCCGGGCCCGCACCTCAAAAACTGCCAAAACTCATAAAATCCGGACACAGTTTCAGATATGAGTCCAACCATACAAAAATCATCGAATTCCAACCTCAAATCAGCCTTCAAATCATTAATTTATGTTTAAGAAAAGTTTTTATAAAAATCTCCAATTTTTCCAATTAAAATCACTAATTAAATGATAAAAACTAAGATGAAATCATGAGATATAACTATATCCAAGTCAAGAATACTTACCCCAATCCAAATTGTAAAAATTTCCTCCAAAATCACCCAAAATCGAGCTCTCTAACTCAAAAGGTAACAAAATAACAAAACCCTCGAAATAGAGTACTTTATACATTCTACCCAGTGGTTATCTTTGCGATCCCAAAGAACAAGTCAAGCTCCTCCAAAAATCCTCCTTCGCGAGCGTGGTCTCACACTCGCGAACGTGATGCCCAACCTCTACTAGCCTACATGAACGTGGTCACTTAAATGCGAATGTGAAATCCATGAACCTGGCACCCGATTCAGATCATACGCTACACGAACGCGGCCACTAGGAAGCGAACGCGATGACCACAAATCGCCAACTTTCTACCATATCCACCTTCCTTACACGGACACGAAAACCAATTTACTTGCCTCCCAATTTAAACTCCATGATCAAATCAATGAACCGCACCTCAATTCAAGCCCAATGAACTAATGAACTTTCAACTTCCAAAACTCATGCCGAAACACAATAAATCAACCCGGAATGACCTCAAATTTTGCATGCAAGTCCCAAATGACCCAACAAACCCATATTATCTCCTGAAATCATAATCCAATCCCGATATCAATAAAGTCAACCCTCGGTCAAACCTATAAACCTTCCAAACCTTCAACTTTCCAACTTTCACCGAAAAGAACCAAATCGACCTATGAACCTCCAATTTCAAATCCGAACACATGCCTAAGACCCAAATCACCATTCGAAGCTATTGGAATCATCAAACTATATTCCAGAGTCATCTACATAAAAGTCAAAATCCAGTCAACTCTTTCAACTTAAGCTTCTAAAATGAGAATCATTCTTCTAAATCAAATCACTAATCGCTCAAACACCGTAACCGGCCATACACGCATGTCATAATACTTAATTTGAAACTGCACAAGACCTCAAACCACCAAACGAAATGCTAAACGTCAAAATGACCGGTCAGGTTATTACATTCTCCCCCTCTTAAATAATGTTCATCCTCGAACATAATAGCCGCTCCAAAGTCATCAAATAACCGTATAAACTTACTACACACCTACACATAGGTGATCTCACGTCACCCCCATCCATACAAGACCCTCAGCACCACCTAATCAAGGATTCCACCTTAAACCTCAGCAACCTTATATCCAGATCTCATTACCCAGGCCTTCTCCTAGGACCCGATTCTCACATAAACACACAGTATCAATCTCAATCAGCTACAACAGCTCACGCATACATCCACAAGGTATAACCACACAGCATAACACATCACCCATATGTTGAAGCAACATCTCCATCTATAATAGCTGCCCAAAATCAAACCCACCACCGGTACATAACCTCATATAAACTAGAACCTTATTCTAAACATTCCATAAACTGATAACATTGTAAGAAACACGTAAACCTCATAACCACTCACCCAATTAACAAGTCACAGCCAATGCTGCCTAGACATATACGATGCAATTCGTACCGTAAAAATACAAATCAAATACAACTGAAGATGGAAAGAGAGACATATGAGAGAGCTACCCAAAAAATACGTCAGGCATAACTCCCTATCAGTGCCATACTACAAATCCATTCCACAAGGGAGAAACTGAACATATGAACTAATCACAAAGGACCTCATCCTAATGCAACTCCACTACAGCACGTAGCCCGGTCTGAACATATCGATCCACAAAAAAATACGAGGATCCTATCCTCAACTCTGAATCACAAGTAGAATAGACGTCACACCAATCGATAAACTTTTACTAACTCAATTTTGCGAAACCAAATCACAACACGTAATAGAGTTTCCATACAATTTGTAGCCAAACCATCTAGAAATTACATCAAAACCTATGTATTAAGCAAAAGAAAGTTCATCCTAGTCTTATAACTCTCAGTAGTGAAACAATCCAGAACAATAAATACAACTACCATGGTAGGGTCCCTCAAAAAGTGGAAACACATCAATAGAGTACAAGAATCACGAAATATATCCATATATGAAGCAAGATAGGATGGCTCATACAAATAAATAGGACCCAGGCATAATAACGGCGTGGACCTCCCCCTTTCGGATGCCCTCTACCAACCTGTACTCCATATATAGCTGGTTGTGCAAGTGTAATAACAACTAGAGTGGAGCCCACAACCTGGGTACTCTAATGAAGTCCACCTCTTCGGAGTCTAGGATGATCCTCTATGGGCATGACTGCTGGTACTAAATCTGTGTTGGATGACTGAAATAACCAAGGTAGGAACCCCGTGCAGGAGGTGCACTAAAAGATGACTGCCCTATATGAGTACCCTGAGGTCCATGACTGGCTGGAGTACCATGAGTAGTCTAAAGTGCAGACTAAATTGTCCAACTAATGGAACCTCTACCGTGATGAGTCAGTGCCAAGATTAGAATCCACTAAATCCTCTAAGATCTCAAGGCCTCTAGGCCTCCCTATCCTTCCTCTTCAGACCCCGGATATGACCTAACCTCCTTGAAATCTCCACAACCTACTGAAATGGAGTGTTAGTCTCCAACTCCCGTGCCATCCCAAGTCTGAGACCAAAACTGCGCGCCTCGATAAATCTACGAACTCTCTCTCTAATGATAGAAACCAAAATAGGGGCATGACGAGATAACTCACTTAACCTCATATCCTACTTAGACACTATCATATCCCCTACTTAACTGCTCAAAATCGATGCACCACGCATCCTTGAGGGTCTGTGGAACAAACTCCTTACAAACATATTAGAAAACTAAGTCCAAGTGAATGGCACTGCATCAACTAGACTACCCTTCTCATAAGCCTACCACCACATATATGTTGCCCTTGACAATTGAAATATAGAAAAGGAAACTAGGTAAACCTAGTACATATTAAGAATATATATGAATAACCAACTTTATTCAAAATACTAACTAATAATTGAAATAACATAGCTAAACTGAATAACAGTCATATAATCGCAAAACTGGTGGTACAAAGTCATAAGATCTACTGAGTTCACTTGAAATATTTAAATACATTGTTGTTCTGGAGTGAAAATAAATAGTAGTAATAAAAACAAAAGAAGATGAACTTGAGGCCTCCCTGTCAGTTATACCTTGAAGTCTCTGCAGTTAATCACAAGCAACTAACTAGCGTCTGGCACGCTACGAAAGTACCTGGGTTTGCACAAAAATATGCAGAACCGTAGCATAAGTACGTTACAATTGGTACCCAATAAGTATCAAGACAAACCTCAGTGGAGTAATCACGAGGTACAAGTCAAGACACCTTCTAGACTTAATAACCTGTGCAAACTATTAATATAAATCTAATAGATGAACGAATATCAATATAAAGCTAAACATAAAATAATAATAATAATATACTGCTAGCAATGGAAAGTAGAAGCAACCAATATAAACAAAGATTAAACATGTTATAACGCAATAAAGTAATCAGAACACAATTAAAGTACCAGTGAAACCAATTAAGAAAAACCAATGACAACCAAATAATCAAATGTCCTATCACAAGGTTTACAACTAGAATCACCCCGAGGTACCACACCTCATACTTACGAATCAAGAACCCTAATTCAAAAAATCATATACACACGGAACTTCGTGTCCACATTATCAATCACAACCTCATGGAAAAATCACGTGTTTAATATCACAATCCACCCGGTATGACCACATGCTCACTATCACAAATCACTCGGTGTTGTCATGAGCTCAATATCACAATCCACCCAGCATGGTCACAGGCTCAATATCACCATCCGCTGGCATGAAAATAGGCTACCAATCCAACCATATCATAGAGAAAGAAGATATACAAGGAGGTGTGTACATGGTCAATGAACATCGAGTATCATACCCCTGGACTGGTGTAAACGGGATGTTACTTTGTATGCATGTGCAAGTGTACTATCGCAACTCAAGTCAATAAGTAATATTAGTGAAACCGAGTAGTGCTTATTGAAAAACACAATAAATCACATAATATGTATGTCACGCACAAGGAAGTCACACCACCAAATGAATATAAACAGTAATATGCCACCAGGCCATCACATTTCATCCCTGAGGTAGCCATCATTTTCTCTCCGTATTGACAATATCATACTATCCACCTTTATCGCTCCGCCTAGACAGTATATCAATAGTCACCCATATCGCTATTCCCTGACAATAACATAATAGCCACCAGTATCGCTCTGCCCAGAAAATATAGCAATAGCCACATGTATCGCTCTGCCCAGACAATATATGGAACGCCGCCCGCATAGCTCCGTAAAATCAACAATAGTTAAATGCCACCCTCATACTTTACACAACAACAATCAACCCCCACAACATGTCCACATATGCCACAATATGGCCATAAAAATAATACCAATATCACAACAATGCATAGCCTATAGCTCAACAACAATATATACAAGAGTCTCCACAACAACACAGTAAAATGGAAGAACAAACTCAACGATGAGAAATATAACATGTGATAACACTTCAATTAAATGTATAAGAACAAACTCAAAATTGGAAGATATAACAAGTAGTAACAACCTCAATAGAATTCAAGTAAGAGTAAACTCTACAATGAAAGATAGAACATGATATGACAACTTCTTAAATGCATATAAGAACCTTAGGAGTCTAGACCGGTCAATTTCTGCTTAAAAGCCCGAGTACACACTCTTCATCTCGTGTACACATCTTAAACATAGCACAAATAATACATTTAGACCAAATCCTACGGGATAGTTTTTCCACACAAAGTTAAGCAAGATACTCACCCCAAAGAATCTAAATCAATACTTTAAGAAGTCCTTCCCATATGAAATAACCTCCAGACGGCCAGAATCTAGCATATCATAATATTATAAATAAAAGCCATAGGAAATAATTTTGAATAATAAAGCTTCAATCTTGAACAAGAATAAAAAACTCAACTTTGTGCTTGCATCTCAAAAATTGACAAAACTTACAAAATCCGAACACCCATTCAGATACAAGTCCAACCAGACAAAAATCATCCAATTCCCGCCTCAAATAGGCCTTCAAATCATCGATTTATGTTTTAGCAAAGTTTTTACAAAAATTTCCAATTTCTCCAATTCAAATCACCAATCAAATACTAAAAATAAAGATGAAATCATCAGATATAACCATATCCAAGTCAAGAATACTTACCCCAATCCAAATCCTAAAAATCCCCTCTAAAATTGCCCAAAACCGGGCTCTCTAACTCATAAAGTGATAAAATAACAAAAATCCTCCAAATAGAGTACTTTATACATTTTGCCCATTTGTTACCTTCGCGAACGCAGGAAACTCTTCCCGATCGAAAAGAACAAGCAAAACTCCTCAGAAAATCCTCGTTTGCAAATGCAATCTGACACCTGCTAGTGTGTTGCTCAGGCCCTACTAGCCTACACGAAAGTGGTCAATAACATGCGAATGAGAAGGCCATGAACCTGGCACCTCATCCAGATCATACTCTACGCGAATATGAATGCTAGGGCGAGAATGTGATGACCACAAATTGCCAACCTTCCTTACGCAGATGCGATGACCAATTTACCCACCTCCTAATATAGACTCCACGATCGCGTACATACCTCCTCGATTGCAATGAAAAGTAGTACACCAAAAAAACCAGCAACTCTAAACATGGACAAAATGACCTGAAATTTATCTGAAACACACCCGAGGCCCCTACGATCCCATCCAATAACACCAACCAATATTAAAATATAACGCGGACCTACTCGAAGCCTCAAATTACACAAAAATATCAAAATCGCACCTCAATTCATGCCTAATGAACTTATGAACTTTTAATTTCTAAAACTCATGCCGAAACATATCAAACCCCCCAAAATGACCCCAAATTGTGCATGCAAGTCCCATTGATACAACAGATATATAACAACTCTTTGAATCACAATCCGATCCCGATATCAACAAAGTCAACCCTCGGTCAAACCTACCAACCTTCAACTTTTTAAATTTTGCCAAAAAGAACCAAATCAACCTACGAACCTCTAATTTCACACGCCTAAGTCCAAAATCACCATACCAAACTATTGGAACCATAAAAGTTCTATACCGGAGACGTCTATACAAAAGTCAAACTCCAGTCAACTCTTTCAACTTAAGCTTCTAAAATGAGAATCATACATCCATATCAAATCGTAAATCGCTCAAATACCAAAATAGACCCTACAAGCAATTCATAATACAAAAATTTAAATTGCACAAGACCTCAAATCACTAAACGGAATGTTAGATCTCAAAATGACCAACATGGTCGTTACAGTACCATTACACATAATGACCCGATCAGTACCATGGTAAGGTGTAACAGATGATAAATTTATAGCGGTTGGATTCATATGTAAAGAAGCTCTGATATCGACAAACCAACAGTCATCACTACGAGTCGTATATGAAGTGAAAGAATTGGGTTTAATATATGATAAGAAGGCCTAAGAGGAAAGAGAAACAAAACCTACGGGCACAATGTTTGAGCTAAAAAAAGTTGACAATGAACAATAGAAGGAAAAAAGGAGTTCGGCGGCGGACCCAAAATACAAGTACCTCGAGTTCGAGTATTCAAAATTTGAGGGTGGAAATTATAGGTTTTATTGTCCCTTGGTTATAAATATCTCTTCCATGACCACCATTAGAATCTCGTCCAGTATTGGAATGCCTACCACAACCTCAACCATTAGAATATAGTGATTTTCGCAATAAAGTTTGTTGTACTAGAATCCAGGAAGGGAGGGGTAGTTCTGGCCAATTAGGACTCACGAAGAAAGAGACAAGAACGGGTTTCTAAGGAAGTAGGGTTAGGAACACGAGTAGATGTGGAGGTACTTACAGACATGTATCCGCCAGGAAAACTAGAGAGAATTTGAAGAACAAGGTCGGTTTCGGAGATTGGATTGCCAATAGAGGTAAGTGTATCCGCTATGGACTTTGGACGATGAACATAATCATTGACGTAGAGCTCTACCTATTTGAGATTATGAAATTGAACTTTCATTAAAGAGTGTTTATCGTGAATATGGTAACAACAATTAAATTTGTAAATGGAATTCTAAAAATACGTGATCTATTCCCGAGCTAGTTTGTAAGGGTCATTAGTGCTAGGACGTGAAGTAAACGGTAAATATCGAGTTAGCCAAAGCAATAATTAAAGCAGTAAAGGGACATTTTCTGGGCGCAAAGCTGGCTAGTAGGTACCTCGGAGCCGGGCCTCGAGCCAATCTCGGGCTTATTGAGGGTAGTTGGGAAGGGGATAGCAAGTAAACATATAGACAAGAAAGGCTTTATAATATCAATCTTAAGGTAAATAATAAAGAACAAGCGAAGAAACAATAATGTGCTAGGGAGATCTCGGGATATATTTATTTGACAAACCAAGAGAATAGCTATCAATAGATATGACTTAGAACCAGAGAGAGATTTAGAGAAAGAGGGAGAGAGAATATTATTGCTTCCTTCTGTAAGACAAATTGGAGATCCTCTACAAGGTGTTGGTGACCCTCCTTTTGTAGGAAAAAAAGGGCATCTAAACTTAATATGGAATAAATAATACAATAAAAGAATGAGATGTGACAAATCGCTTTTCTTATATTGTAGGAGGACTGACGCTGAATCATTTGGACAAGTCTCGTGGACCCCAGATACATCTCTCAAGTGATATCTTTGCCCATCAAGGTCTTGGCCAATGCCCAATCTGGGCAAGGCATCAGTAGATCTCGAGGGAAGTGACCGAACCGAGATCTGATGCCTTCAGGATTTATTCTTTGAAGCATTATGTCGAGGGAAAATTGGTCTCATGATTTCCCCACAGACAGATAGTCTCCACGTTTCTTAGAAGGAAGTGATAAGAAATGTTTTTGACGCTCCTCCTTATGGGTTCTTGACATGACATTATGCTGAAGGCGCAACCTTCCTTCACAGAAGTCGAGGAGTTTTTCCTTCCTGGTTCTTCAAGGCTTTTAGAAATATTATGAATCCTCACTCTTCGGGGCCGCATCGTTGTTGTCATTTTGTGCCGCCATTTTGTCGCTATCGTTTTAGCTTCCACGAACGCATTAATTATACCTGTTATTATGCTTTTCAAAGACGGTGATGGCGTTGTCTGTTACTTCATTTTCCCCTATATATATGGGGCTCCTTTGTGGTCATTTCTTCATTCAAAACTCCCTTCGATATATGCCTTCTTGCTTTCCCTGACATTTTTTAGGCCTTTGTTGCTCTGCAATGTTTGAGGCCTATGGACTTAAGATCCTATGTCGGACACGCCATGGGCCAGCCCTCGATTTTTTTTGGCGGGACGGGCTTGTCCCGCTGTGATGTTGTTGTTATTTTTGTTCTCTTGGTATGGCGACGTAGTATGTCGGTGTCCTTTGACCTGGAGAAAGATTTGGATTATCCACCGTTGCTCAAGAGGGGGCTCAGATTATACACTGTTGCTCACCCTTCTTCCTTGGCCTGGTGTATTGCATCCCTTTTAGATTCCGGGGGCATGTTGATCACACCCAACTATGCCTTATAAAAGGACAATGCGGACGTTGCAAATATAACCCGAGTATTACGCCCAGGGTCGAATCCACAGAGAGTTAACCTATCAATCACGATCTTTAGACCCACTAAACTCTTCAAAACCAATTTCCCAAATGTTTGAATCACAGTTGAAGGTTTCTTTACTAACTACGATTGCACGTAAATTAAATAGCTGTAAACTAAACTGCTAAGGTTGTAAACAATGATGAGAGGAAGCTAAGGCAATGATTTCCCCTATTGATGGAATCCCTTCTGTTTATGCTTATACAAATTTACCAACACATCTCTATTAATCATGAACACTCATCTTACCGTAAATCTCTCCCGAGTAATCACAATAATATACTAAATGCACTCTCCCGAGATACAATACCTTACTTTATTTAGCACAATTCATTTTAGATTACACCCAAGGCTTCGTTATCCCTAATCCCGCCTTTAAACCCGCAGTTATAGATTCCTCTTATACTTTGGGAATGGTGTTGTTCAATAATACCCTAAATATGCACATTTTTCCAAGTTATGCACACTAAATAGGCACAGCTAATTGAGGATCCTGTCAATTAACTACAACAAGCACAAAGTTGAACAAATAGAGATTAAACTAGCAATTTGTATTCACATAAACAAGAAGTTCATCCCCCAATAGGTTCCATCAAAACCTTAGACAAAGGATTTAGCTACTCATGGCTATGGGAAAACAAACTAAGATAGAATTCATCATAACTAGCAATAAAAATCAAAGAAAAGAAGAAATATGTTTTGGGTATTCTCTCACAATAGTTGTCCTTGCCAAGATACTCTAAAATACAATAAACGCCTCTCTTGGGCGAAGTCTAGTGTTTAAAATAGGGTTTAGGTCTAAAAATCCCGTGTTTTACACTTTAGTCCCTGAAGTTTCTCGCTCCTGCCGCGGTCGCGATGGAACCGCGGCCAAATGCACCCTCTGAATTTCAGTCTGTCCGCGAGCAGTCTTCACCGCGGTTCTGCCACGGTCGTGGTGGAACCGCAGTGAACCCAGTTCTCTGAATCTTCAGGCCTGTTTTGCGTGGTTTACTTGGGGGATTTCACAGTTGGCCTCTTTTTCTTCATTTTTGACTCCAGAAGTACTCCCTAGGCTTCCCTGGTCATATATCACCTGCAAATCATGAAAAACACTAATAAGAGCATTTTGTTATCACTTTTATCATCAAAATTATACAAGAAGGTGGTTATTTAAGGTCTGATTATAGTTAAATTCACCTATTATCAACACCCCACACTTAAACCTTTGCTCGTCCTCGAGCAAGCTAAACCACACTTCTAGGCCTAACCGTTTGATGCATTACCCCAATTTATGTCACACCAGCCATTACAAAGGACCAACCTAAGCAGTGCAACAATCATACCTCAGATGCAGACTCTCATGCCATGACACACTCGTGCTCACTCTAGTTACTCTAACAGAAGTGAATATTTACTTTTTCTTCCTGAGTCACATGCCCTCACATCAAACATCTAAGAGAAGTTCCCCACACATAAAATTCAAACAATAATGAACCAAGGATAGAAAGACTTCACTCACTCTCAGCAAAAATCATTCACATGCCACACAGACACACCATAAGCTTGCCCCTAGTGTAATACTCTACTAATCGAGCTGTTCAGTCAAAGATCAAGAGGTCTTCATTTGGTTGTAATGTAGGCTAAGGGGCGAGTAGGATATATTTCGATATAGTGACTAACCTCCCTAAGCACCTTTAATACACACTTCCTTTTATTTCAATTTCCATGCTCAACCAAATCGTTCTTCCACATTTTTGTTTCACATGTGACCCCCACTTTTCTTTAGGTGCAACTGGCTTCTTTTTTTTTTATTTTTTTATTATGCCAGTGCACCAATCAAACAATTCATTCTTGATTCCCCTTTTTTTGCTAACTCCTAGTAACCCACACTTACTTTTGTATGCTCTTTAGTAATTCAAGTGCTTCTAGGAGGTATATGTTCAAAAAATCAAGCTATTCAAACACAGAGATTTAGGTCATTATAGGGTTATCAAAGAACAGGCTTCAAGCTCAAAGGGGTTAACTATGGCGATATATACAGGTGGATTCACAATTATATAGGGTTACACAAAGAAATGCCTCAATCATCTCTAAAACCAAACAACTTCTATTTCGCTTTGCAAATACACATGGCAAGTTCTAGGTATCGCATGCAAGCACAAAATGCAAGTAATATCTCCCACACACTTAGCATGTAACTCATTCCGAATCAGTTCACCAACACACTCATACGAGCATTCAAGCAAGACAAGATGTGCAAAATTAAGGCGTAGATTTACGAGTCCACAAACGAGCCTAGATGTCACACTCTCAAGTTCGTTTTAGTTATTTGCAGGTGTGCACATCAGGAATAAAATAAAAAAATCTACATGGACTACTTCCCTCAAGAGTACTGTCCAAGTGATCCGTCCTCAGGAAGAGTCCTCTAACTTTGTTTTTTTTTTCAGTTTAAATTAATTCCGACATTGACCCTCAAGAGACCCGTCGACAAGTGTCCGTCGTTGGGCCAAGTCAGCTAATCCTAATATAAGCACACTCAAATATATACAACACATCAATCTAATGCTACAGCACAAACAACATCTATATAAATTACAACACACAATCAGAGCAAGTCTCCCACCCCACACTTAAAATCATGGCATGTCCCCATGTCATATCAAGAAAGTAAAGAGCATAAGGGTCAGAAGACTTCCCTGAGACTCACTGAGATTCGGAGACGGTGCTAGGGTCTACACTGCAAGCTCTCCCCCACGCACGGAACCAGGCCATAAACCTGCTCTCAGATCTGGACTGCCTCTGAGACATGGCATCCATCCGTGTGTGTAGGCCATCCACCGAGGTGCGGAGATCCGCGACCTCTTCCTCCATGGAACGCAACATAGGCCGGGTGGAATGTGATCTGGATAGGCCTGCCCCAGTATGGGGGCACCGAGAGAATCTGGCACTGTCAGTGGATCTTCTGGATGGAGCAAGAGGAACTAGATCATCATCCTCATCATCAATCTCAATTGTTGTATGTGTACCCCGATCCACTCTGATGCCTGAGGCTCGGAATGTTGCTTTAGGGGGCAAGTCTCCATCGGCAGGATTGGTGGGGGTATTTCTCAGCAGGCACAGTGTAGTCACCAAAGAACGGAAGTAGAATCCCTTAGACAGCAGCGGTCCCCGTAGGACCATTTCATCATTAATTACCCATGCCACATCAAAATCCTTATTCGTCACGAAGCACCATGTCAACAGTGCATGCTGGAAGTTCACGTTAGTTGTGTTGCTTGAGGGCAGGAACCGGCTACAGATGTCAGTTAACCAATACTTAGCCAAGTGGGTGAAAGAGTTGGAGTTCAGGGTGATGTGGTCACGTATCCAGGTTAGTCGCCCTCCTGTGCAGAGTATATCAGTCATGACCTCCCATGTGACCCCTGGCCTATCGTGGTAGTAGTCGATGTCACTAGTGAACTGAGGCAGCCGCAACACCTGGCGAATCATGGGAATTGTGGCGCTGACCACTGTACCTTGCACAATCACCTCCCTACCTAAGTTCAATGGGCAGTTGGCATAAAACTCCCTAACAAACATCTTGTTTACCAGGGCAGGGTCATCAAATAAGAATTCCATTTCCCTCCTCTGAATTTCTTCATACATCTCTTCCTTTTCTACTTGGTTTTGAATTAGGAGAAGTGCCATTTCATGGTACAAGAAGGAATAGTCTTGGGGCACCGGGTGTCAAGAAAGGGAATAAAGGTGGATCAAGCAAAGGTTTATGTAATAGAAAAGCTGCCTCCACCAACTTCAGTCAAAGCCATAAGAAGTTTTCTTGGACATGTCGGTTTCTACCGGAGGTTCATAAAAGACTTCTCCAAAATCGCCAACCCTCTCTGTAAGTTGTTAGAGAAAGATCACCCGTTTGTATTTTCTGATGATTGCAGGGTAGCGTTTGAGGAGTTGAAACAGAGGCTGGTCACATCACCCATCATTGTTGCCCCCAACTGGGGGCAACCGTTCGAATTAATGTGTGATTCTAGTGACTATGCAGTGGGTACAGTGCTGGGCCAGCGGAAAGACAAATTGATGCACCCGATCTACTATGCTAGTAGAATGCTGAGCGGAGCCCAGTTGAACTGCACAGTGACGGAAAAGGAGATGCTGGCTATGGTGTTCACTTTTGACAAGTTCCGGTCCTATCTGATAGGATCCAAGGTAATTGTATACACTGACCATGCAGCTCTTAGGTACTTAATAGAAAAGAGAGAATCTAACCCACGCCTGATTCGTTGGGTATTGCTACTGCAAGAATTCGATCTTGAAATACGTGACAGGAAGATCACTGAGAATCAAGTCGCTGATCATCTATCACGACTTGAGGGAGCTGGAAATGTTATAGAGGTTGGGGAAATTTTGGAAACTTTTCCAGACGAGCAGCTGCTCGCCACCACTCACCAATAAGCGCCATGGTATGCAGACTTTGCTAATTACCTGGCCAGTGGTATAGTTCCTCACGACCTTTTATCGGTCCAAAGGAAAAGATTTTTTCGTGAAAGCCGCCAGTATTACTGGGACGAGCCTTATCTGTTTAGAATATGCCTTGATAATATGATCCGGAGATGCATCCCAAAGATAGAGCAATTTTCTGTTTTGCAGGCTTGTCACGCATAGGCGTATGGTGGACACTTTGGAGGTGTCAGGACAGCGGCAAAGATGCTAGAGGCTGGATTCTTCTGGCCAACAGTGTTTAAAGATGCTCACTTATGGGTGAAGGGCTGCAATGAATGTCAGCGCACCGGGAACATTTCCCGACGCGACGAGATGCCCGTGAACCCAATTCAAGAGGTGGAAGTGTTTGATGTCTGGGGGATCGACTTCATGGGTCCCTTCGTTAGCTCCTATGGCAATAATTATATTCTTGTTGCTGTAGACTATGTGTCCAAATGGGTGGAAGCTGCTGCATTACCCACCAATGATGCAAAAGTAGTTGTAGGATTTCTAAAGAAGAACATATTCACTCGCTTTTGGACACCACGAGCAATTATCAGTGATGGGAGCACTCACTTTTGCAACAGAGCCTTTGAAAAGTTGTTGGCTATATACGATGTGCGCCACAAGGTGGCTACTCCTTACCACCCACAGACTAGTGGACAGGTCAAAGTTTCCAATAGAGAAATCAAGAGTGTGCTAACTAAAACGGTGAACGCCACAAGAACTGACTGGGCGAGGAAGCTAAATGATGCACTCTGGGCTTACAGAACAGCTTTCAAGACACCAATTGGTATGTCACCATACAAGTTGGTGTTTGGGAAGGCCTGTCACCTACCTGTAGAACTTGAGCATAAAGCGTGGTGGGCACTGAAACAGCTGAACTTAGACATGGAAGCTGCGGACACGTCAAGAGTCACTGAAATGCATGAGCTCGAGGAGTTCCGGTATCTTGCTTTTGAGAGCACAAGGCTATACAAGGAGAGAATGAAGAGGCTACACGATCAGAACATCGTTGAGCAAAATTTCAAACCTGGGGACATGGTATTGCTCTACAACTCAAGACTGAGGTTGTTCCCGGGTTAGCTTAAGTCACGATGGTCTGGACCATTTCGAGTAGTTGAAGTTTTCCCGTCAGGAGCTGTGGAAGTTGCCACTGAGAATGACTCTCGTATATTTAGAGTCGATGGTCAGTGATTGAAAGTTTATGTGGGTATGAGCAAGCCTAAGGAAATGTCTGAGCTGCACTTAAATAAACCACAGAGGTCGAGCGAGCCTTAATTGCGCTCATCTGAGTCGTGCCACGACATTAAATCAGGCATTGCGTGGGAGGCAACCCATGAAATTGTTGTAAGTGTACCACATTGTAAAAAAAATGCCAGAATCAGAATAGTACCTTGACCGCGGTTCCACCGCGACCGCGGCAGAACCACGGCAGACCCAGACGGTCCCAAGTAAGTTTTTTTTATTTTTTTTTTCTAATTCACCTTTTTTTTTCTATTTTAACCTAACCCCTCACCCACAATATCTCCCTCCCTCATCAGACTCACGCCCCCATCTCCTCTTCTCTATTCTTCTTCTCTCTTTCTCTCTCTAAACTCTATTTTCTCTCCATTATCATCTTCTCCAAAACTCCACCTCCACCCTTCCCTTCTTCCATCAAGTAAGTTTCTCTTCTCCCCTCTATTTCTTTTTCTTAATTAATGTAATTTAGTTTTGTGTTAGTTTTAGTAAACCCTAGTTAGGATTAGTGTTCAAGTTTTAATTTTTGCTTTCTTTTATGTTTTCTATTGTTGTATTTGATGCTTGTGGTTTTGTTTAGTGCTAATTTGGTTGGGTCTCCGTTATACTTGAATTGTGGGGGTTGTTTTTATGACTTGGAGGCCTAGAAAATATTTTTTGTGGTGTAGCTTGGTGAAGGGCCATTTTTGGCCGAAAGTAGGGGATTTGTTGTACAATTTTGTGGCTCTTTATGCCTAACCTAGGTTCTGGCGGTGTTGTATTTGGTATATGGTAGTGTTATATTTAACATGAATCACTTGAGGGAGTAAGTGTGGTGTGTTGTATGCCGGAATTTGTAAGAAGATTGTGGGACCATTGTGGATGTTGTAATCCTTGAACACCTTATTAGTGGGGAATGGGCACTTTGTATGAATGAAATAAATGGGGGAAAGTGTTTGGTACCATCGGGTGGTGAAGTCTGAGTACCCATCCAACTGGCACAGGTAGGATATATTTGATGATACTTCGGAATTCTTTGCAGGTACTATGGCGCCTAAAAGGCAAAAGAGATCGGCAGGCGCATCCCAACAACCTATATATGATGAATCCAGGTTCCAATCCAAACTAGCGGAGGACGACTTTAATGCCAAGGCTATGAAGAACTTCATCCATGAGATCCCGCTTGACCAGGCAGCCCTCCGTAGTCTCGATGCACCGTTTCAGCACACGCGACAGATTTATTAGGCACTCCTCAAATGAATTTCCCATCACTAAGAAATCATCCATGAATACCTCCATTATATCCTCTACCATGTCAGTGAATATGGCCATCATGCACCGTTGGAATGTGGCAGGTGCATTACATAGGCCAAAGGGCATCCTCCTGAAGGCATAAATCCCATATGGGCAGGTGAAAGAGGTCTTCTCTCTGTCCTCAGGTGTAATAGAGATCTAATTGTACCTTGAGTACCCATCTAGAAAACAAAAGTGTGACCTCCTTGCCAATCTATCCAGCATCTGATCAATGAAGGGAAGTGGGAAGTGGTCTTTCCGGGTGGCTAGATTCAACTTTTGATAATCCATGCAAATTCTCCAGCCTGTGACCGTTCTTGTTGAGATTAGTTCATTGTTGTCATTATTCACAACCATCATGCCACCCTTTTTAGGAACACGTTGAACTGGGCTAACCCAACTACTGTCAGAGATTGGGAAAATAATTCCCGCATCCAACCACTTTATCACTTCCTTCTTCACCACTTCCTTCATATTAGGGTTCAGCCTTCTCTGATGTTCCCTGGAAGGTTTGTGCCCCTCTTCCAGCAGAATCTTGTGCATGCAACAGGCGGGGCTGATTCCCTTGATGTTTGCCATGGTCTACCCAATAGCAGTTTTGCACTCCCTTAGTACCTGCAAAAGCTGTTGAACCTGCACATCTAACAAACCAGATGAGATAATAACATGTAATGTGGAATCAGGTCCCAGAAATTCATACCCGAGGTGGGCTGGTAATGGCTTTAACTCCAGCTTTGGTGGTTCTTCAATGGATGGCTTAGTTGGAGGTGTTTCTCTCTTTTCCAAGTGCAAAGGCTCGAATTCTAACTCTCTATCCCAGAACCCTCTACCTTCTAATGCCAACACCCATTCCGCTAGATCTTCACCATTCACTTCATCTAAGTTCATCAAACATGCATAAAAGGGGTCCTCAATTGTCAACACCTGATAATCAGACTCTATGATTACATCCATGGCATCAATAAGAGAGCAATTGGCGAACTCGCTTGGTCGCCTCATAGACTTTTGCACATTGAATGTTATTTTCTCATCGTTGATTCTCATCTTGAGCTCCCCAGTCTCACAGTCAATCAGAGCTCTCCCTGTGGCCAAGAATGGTCTTCCTAAGATTATAGGAATCTCTTCATCCACTTTGCAATCCAAGATCACAAAATCTGCAGGGAACACAAATTTCCCCACCTGAATAAGCACATCATCAAGGATACCAAATGGACGCTTCACAGTCCTGTCGGCCAGCTGCAACAACATGGATGTGGGTCTAGCTCTCCCAATGCCCAACCTCTTATAGATAGCCAGGGGCATAAGATTGATGCTGGCCCCTAAATCACAGAGCGCCTTAGCAAATGCGAAATTTCCAATAGTGCATGGAATTGTAAAGCTACCTGGATCAGACAGCTTTTCAGCAACAGGTCTAGTCACCACTGCACTACAAGTCTGGGTAAGTGTAACTGTGGACAAGTCTTGGAAGTCAAACTTCCGGGACATCAAGTCCTTCATCATTTTTGCGTATCCAGGCATCTCTTTTAAAGCTTCAATCAGTGGAATATTTACCTGGATTTGTTTGAGCATTTCAAAGAACTTTTTATACTGCTCCTCCTTTTGATGCTTGGCCAGCCTCTGTGGAAAAGGTGCAGGAGGTCTCTTCTTACCAATCACTTGGGACTTCTCTTTATCAGCTACTATTTCAACTACTGGCTCTTCAACTGGCTCAGCTACTTTCTCGGTCTCCTGCTGAATGTTCTTTTCTTCCTGAGCAGGCTGGACTGTCACCTCTGTCAGTATCGTAGACTCATCCAGCTCAATGGGCACTGGAATGAGTGTCTCAGCCTGTATATTTTCTCGAGCTCTCTCTTGTTCTACATCTAGATCCCTGCCATTACGGAGACTCACCGCCATCAGCTGCTTTGGGCCCTGATCTTTTGGATTTATCTGGGTGTCTGCAGGTAATGTCCCCTGAGGACGATTGTTCACAGACATTGAAATTTGGCCCATTTGCACTTCAATATTTTTGATTGCTGCATCATGTGCATCTACTCTTTCATTCATTTTTGCATTGGACCCAATAACTTGCTGCATCATTGCTTCAAGTCTAGTGAACCCATCTTCTTGCCTCCTCCCATGCTGCTGCTGAGGTGGGGGATACCCTTGCTGCTGATTGTGATTGTTGTACCCCTGTGGCCTGGGATAAGGTGCCATGTTGTTGGGGGGTCTCATACCTCCCATGTTTCTGTGGTTATACTGTGGCTGAGGTGGCCTGTACTGCTACTGAGTCTGCTGACCCCAGTTCTGATTTCCTTGTCTCTGACCCCCATAGTTAGCCACATAGTTCATATCTTTAGGGTGCTGATGATGATGATCATGCTCTACATTCCATGGATTACCAATTGGCTGGCTAATGCAAGATGTGCACAAGCCCCTATTGGTAGTATCTACTATATGTACCTGCTGCTTCTGCCCTGATTCCTCCACCTTTTTGGTGAGGATGCTCATTTGTGTCAAGAGAGTCTCCATATTTTCAGCCATTGTATTAGAAGGATCAAGAGGCACTGAGTGCACAACTGGAGTGATAGGTGCATTCCTAGTTGTCCATCCCGAATTCTGCGCCATTTTGTCAAGCAAATTCTGAACTTCTCTCCAAGTTTTGCTCAAGAATTCCCTACCAACAGAGGCATCTACAATATTCTTCATGCTGTCTGACAGTCCTATGTAAAACCGTTGTCCCAACATCTATTCTGGAACACCGTGGTGAGGATACATAACCAACATTCCTTTAAACCTGCCCTATGTCTCGTGTAGTGTCTCCATTGGTTTCTGTTTGAAACTCACGATCTCATCAATTTGTTGAGCAGTTTTGCTGGGTGGGTGGAACTTGTTGTGAAATTGCTTGACTAATTCATTCCAAGTTTCTATAGAGTTTATAGGGAGTGAATTTAGCCAAACCTGAGCAGCTACTGTCACCGAGAATGGAAACAATAATAGCCTGATTGCTTCCGGAGTCATGTTGGGTTGCCTTTGGGTTTTGCATATAGACAGGAAGTTCTTCAAGTGCTGCTGAGGATCTTCTATTTGTGTCCCAGAAAAGAGTCCCTTGTTTTGCAACAAGTGTAGCATGTTATTTGTGATCTGGAACGATTCAGCTTGTATTGCGGGCATAACAATGGCAGTGGCCAGATTGTCTGCTGTGGGTTGTGCCCATTCATATAATGCACCCTTAGGCACAGGAGGTGCCACTTCCCTAGCATTTAAGCCAGCTTACTCATTCCTGACATTTCTGTTGGGGTCGTTTACGTCTCCCATGTCAATTTCGAGTTTGTGTGTTTGTTGGGATTGTTGAAGTCTTTTGTTGGCACGATTCAATGCCCGAAATGTTTTCTCGGGGTCTGAGAGTCCTTCAAGTAGTTCTCCAGTCCTCGTAGACTTTCTAGGCATACACCTGAGCAACCAAGTCAACAACCGTCAAATTTTCAATGAAAAATTGGGTAGAGAGAAACTGACTACAATAAGAATTTTTGTATTTATGTCAATGGTAATTGATAATTCCGTTAACTCCCCGGCAACGACACCAAAATTTGATCACGCCCAACTATGCCTTATAAAAGGACAATGCGGACGTTGCAAATATAACCCGAGTATTACGCCCA
>MU698005.1:5785-56423 GCA_026770625.1 Nicotiana glauca
GACACTTAGTAGACATATGAGAATTGAGCATCCTAGAGAATTGGGCTCTGATTTAGATCAAAATCAAGCAACTCTAAACCCTACTACTGAAGGACTTATAAAATATGATAAAATGAAGGATTGTGAGGAGTTAGCCAAAATGCTTGCTTTGGGTTGTCTACCTTTTTTTTTTGCTTCTTCATCATATCTTATTATGTATATTTAAAGGATTTATAATCCTTTATTTAAAGGAATCCCTAGAAGTACTTGTAGATCTGATATCTTTAGACTTCATGGACAATATCAAACATACATACATTATTTTCTTGACCACCTTCCTTGTAGAGTTTCTCTAACTTCTGATATTGGCCATGCTTTTAATGGAAATGATTATTTGACAATTACATGTCATTGGATAGATAAAAATTATTGTAAGCAAAAACGTACTGTCGCTTTTAAATATGATGAAGATAAGAGTCATACTGCTGTATTTATAAGTACTACTATTTGCGAAATTATTGAATTTTTAAATCTTAAGAAAAAAGTATAGTGTATGTCTTTTGATAATGCTTCTAACAATAATGCCACAATTTCAATATTAAAGTTGCATTTACAACCATCACTTGATAAAATTTTTCATGTTAGGTGTGCATGTCATGTTTATAATTTAATAGTTAAAAGTTCCTTGATTTATTTTCAATTGAGATTACTCATGTTAGAAGAGCAGTTGGTGTTATTCAAGGAAATAATAGACAATCTAGAATTAGGAAATTTAAGAATAAGTGTACCGAGCATAACCTTAAGCCCAGATTCATGCCAGACGAAATTGTTACTAGATGAAATTATACATACTTATTTTTAAAATGTTGCTAAGAATATAGATTGCCACTAACTGAAGTTGGTAATGTGCAATTTACTGATCCCAACCGTATGGTGACAACTACTACTTGGGAGGTTATTAATGATGTTGTTAAATTGTACATAAATTTTATACAGCTACTGTTGAGTTTTCTGGAGCATATTGCCCTACTGTTACTATGGCTTTAGTACATATAGCTAAAATTTCTTTTTTACTCTCTGAATTTAAGAAGAAATAAAAATATAAGGATGCTGTTGAAAAAATGTAAGTAAAATTCAAAACATATTTCTTTCCAATTCCTCCGATTTACTAATTGGTGCTCTTTTAAATCCTTCTATTAAGATGGCTGATTGTCACCAATTAATCAATGCTTTATATACTTATATAGAGATTGGACCAACTGAAACTCCAGATATATATATTTGTATGAACAAGCTAAATGATTATTAACAATAATAATATAATTATTATGTAAATATATTTGATGATGCTACTCTTAATGTAGGCAATATTAATCCCACTATGCATTGTACCACTTCTACTACTATGGATAATGATGAAGGCCTTGATAGTTTTAATATTTTTTCTAAATTTTCTAATACTCAAACTAGTAGCAGGAACAATAATGAACTTCAATTCTACTTGCAAAAGTAAAAAGAGCCTCACACAAAGAAATTTTCACCGTTGGGATGGTGGCATGAGAATGAAAAGCAATTTTTTGTTCTTTCCGCTATGGCTCGGGACGTGCTGAATGTACCAATTTCAACTGTTGCATCAGATAGTGCATTTAGTCAAGTAAAACAACAACTTGGAGACACCCGTCACTCATTTGGAATCAATGCTTTGGAGGTTTTAGCATGTTTTAGAGATTGGATTAGACCAGAACGAAGAAATTAGGGACGTGAAGATATTGATAGACCAAAAGACGAGGAACTTGGAGATATATTAACACATAGTAACCCATATGAATTTAACACTCTAGAAGACGGCCAAGAAATTCAAATGGATTATGAAGAACTTACTAAGGCAATGCAAAACCTTTGAATTTACTTTTTTTCGTTAATTTATCTATTATTAAATGTAAACTTCAATTTGTAGATTTGAATTTTGAAATAAAAAAGCACTTGCAATTTATAAGTTTAATTTTTTTCCCATCTTCATTGTATTCTATTATCTTAAATTCTTAATGAAATATCCAAATTTCAAATATAAAGATTTTAAAGCCTTTGTATCCTTTTATTCAAACACTCTTACGATAATATATAACTTTATATTAATATAAATTACGATAGTTATATAAAATATAAAAAAATAAAAAAATATAACACTAACCCGACCCGGCCCCGCCCCTTGGACCCGTAATCTTTATGGTTCATTTTTTAACCGAAAGGACCCGGACCGGTTAGGCCCGATTTTCAATAACTCATAACCGGCCCAGATTGGAAACCGGCCAGTTACCTTTTTTCTTAACCTGGCCCGGCCCAGCCCACTCGTTAAACACCCATAGCCATACATAAGGCTGTTGATGAAGACAACAAAGTGATCAACTTTTCTAAAGGATTTGGTCCAAAGTACAAGACCTTTAGGACTGTCATGCCGTGAAGGGCTCCATATCCTACCCTGAACCAGTTTGTTGATGCTTTTAAAGGATTTGACATGAGAGAAGATGAAGAAGAAACGACTCAACAAAGCTACAATATGGCTTTTGCTGCTCAAAGAGGAAGAGGTCGTGGGGGTTACTCTAACAGAAGAGAAAACTCAAACTTCTCCTCAAGAAGAGGAGGTTTTAGACCTGCAGGACAAAGTAACAATCAGATTAATCAAGCCACTCAGAACATTGCAAATTCAAATTAACCAAAAGGCAAGGAAAATTGCCAAATATATGGAAGGAACAACCACTCAGCCTTAAAATACTTCTACAGGTGGGACCACTCCTATCAGATTGCAGAGGATTTTCCACAAGCCTTTTCTGCTGTTAAACTGCAGAATACATAGGCTGAAGATGAAGCAATATATGTTGACTCTGGTGCAAGCACTCACATAACCAACTCAATAGGTAATCTGTAAAACCTTCAACCTTATAATGGACTTGATAAGATAATAGTAGGGGATGACTCTAAACTTGAAATCACACATATTGGCAATACAACAAAACCTGGACTTAAAGTAAAGGAAATTAGTGTTGTTCCTAAGATTAAAAAGAAACTGATGTCAGTTAGTAAGCTTGCTGTAACGACCCGGCCGATCATTTTATGAGTTACAACCCTGCTTTCACCATTTCTATTTCTTACTGTGTTGTTTAGCTATATTTCATCGTATCGTGTTGATTGTTCTGTGTTCGGAATGGTCTTGGAGTGGCACGAGACACTTAATCTCTTATTTAGAAGCTTAAGTTGAAAAAGTCAACCAGATGTTGACTTATGTATAGAAGGTCTCAGATGTGAATTTTGATGGTTAGGATAGCTTCTTAAGGTGATTTTGGACATAGGAGCATGTTCAGAATGTAATTTGGAGGTCTGTAGTAGATTTAGGTTTGAATTGGCGAAATTAAAAATTTGGCATTTTTGGTTGGCAGTGAAAATCTTGATATTGGGGTTGGAATGGAATTTTGAAAATTGGAATAGGTCCATTGTGTCATTTGTGACGTACGTGCAAAATTTCAGGTCATTCGGATGAGGTTAGATAGGTTTTTGCATTGTTTACGGAATTCGGAAGTTTGGAAATCCTTAGGCTTGAATCCGAGGGTGATTTGGTATTTTCATGTTGTTTTGAGTGTTCTGAAGGTTGGAATAAGTTTGAATGGTGATACATGACTTGTTCATATATTTGGTTGAGGTCTCGAGGGCCTCAGGCTGAATTCTAATGGTTGACGGATTGGTTTTTGAGGTTTGAGAGTTGATGAAATTTTTGGTGTGTTTCAGCTGTCATAACCGCACCTGCAGAGTGGGAACCGCAGGGCGGCAACACAGAAGCGGAGGATCAACCGCAGAAGCGGCTATAGCGGAGAGGGCAATAGCCACATGTGCGAACATCATACAGCACCTGCAAGACCGCATGAGCGAGAAGTTTATTGCAGAAGCGGTTTTTGGAATTCACCTGTGATGAATTTTCTGCAGGTGCGGCATTGCAGATGTGACTAGAGGACCACTGATGCGGAAGTACTGGGCAGAAAGTATATAAGTTCCCCTTTGCGAATTTCGTCCATTTCTTTACCATTTTTGAACGAGTTAGATCTTGGGAGTTGTGATTTCAAGGGGGAATCAAGTGTTTTCAGTGAGGTAAGCTACTTGGGCATTGTATCTTGTGTTTATGGCGATTATTCCATTGTTTAATCATGATATTAGTGGGAAAATTAGGGAAGAAATTGGGATATTAGGGCTTAAAATTGAACAGTTTAAATTGGGAATTTGAAGGGCCATTGGAGGTCCGATTTTGATGATTTTTGTATGTATAGACTCGGGATTAAAATGAGTTTCTAGTTTTTTGATTTTTGTTGGATTCCGAGACGTGGTCCTGGTGTCCGGATTTGAGCAAATTCGGGGTTTTATGTCTAATTTGATAATTTTCGTGTCATCCCTTTAGCATGTATTGATGATAATATACTGATTTTTGCTAGATTCTGAGCATTTGGAGGACGGATCGAGAGGAAAAGGCATCGCGGGTTAGAGTTTTTGCTTGGTTTGAGGTAAGCAACGCTTCTAAACTTGGTTTTGAGTGTTCGAAACCTCGAACTATTTGTTCTATAATATTGAGGTGACGCAAATGCCAAGTGACAGGCGTGTAGGCGTGCACTGTGAGAATTGCAGCCTGGATCATTCCATGACACCACTTAGTAACTCTTTCTTCTTGATGTTGTGATTATGTGAATAAGTTAATGAGATGTAATTCATGCTAATTACCATGTTAAGGCTTCAGGCCGATATTGTTGAGACCCAAGTGGTCATTTTTTGGTGTCATATCATTAGTTTCATTGATACTCCGTACTCAGTCTTGTTTATGCATATCATATTATGTCATAGTCTCAGTTATTATCATTTGACATATTGTATCATTGTTTCAGGCTAATATTATAGCATTTTGAGCCCGTGTTTGTGAGACTGGAGAGTGATGACTGAGTGAGGCCGAGAGCCTGATTATGAGTGACATATGGGATCGGGCTACATGCCGCATCGGATTATTGATTATGCCTTCGCTGGCTTGTTATAGTGCTTGGGCTGAAAGGAGCCCCTGTGGAGTCTACACACCCCCAGTGAGCGCAGTTGATATCATTGAGGGATGGATCTTCCCTAGACATGGATCTTGTCCGAAGTATTTATACCTGGATATGGATCTTCTCCATAGGGCCAGAATGGACTTTCTCGGTACTGGATGATTGTGGTCATTGATGTGTATATATTTCGGGATGGATCTTCCCTAGGCCAGACGGCCATATATAGTATCGAGTGGTTGAGCACTTGTGAGTGGAGGTACATAGTACATTTTTCATATCTTCTGTGCATTGGTACATAGAGATTTGCTGAGCTTTATACCCCACACTGTGCATGTTGTATTTACTTACTGTTGAGATGAATACTTGAACTGCAAGCATGCCTACTTTACTGTATAGTTTCTTTGTGTTACCTGTTGAGGTTTGGTTTGTCACTACCTATCAGTACATATTTTGGACTTTCTACTTATCGAGTTGGTGTACTCATGTTACCCCCTGTACCTTGTGTGCAGATCCAGGTATCTCAGGGCACGGTAGTGGTTGTTGACGATTTGAGTCGTGGATTTCACGAAGATAGCGAGGTAGCTGCCTGACGATCGCAGTTCCGCTTTTCTCCTTTTCTATCTTCCTTTTATTACATTGTTGCTATTTCCAGACTATTTTGGTCTTGTCGTTGTTTTAGAACTATTGTAGCATTGCTCATGACTTAGTGACACCCGAGGTCGGGCTTTTACTTTCCGCTTTTATTTTGGTTTTGACTTTATATCTTTTATGGGATTTCAGTTGAAAATGGTTTTATTTAAGTTTTAAATGGAATTTGGAATATTTTGCAAATATGTCGATTGGTCTAGTTTCGGGATAGGCGCCATCATGACTGGGTCAGTTTTCGGATCGTGACAAGTTGGTATCAAAGCCTGGGTTACATAAGTCTCACGGTTCATGAGCAGGTTTGGTAGTGTTTACCTTGAAAATGGTAACTACAATTATATTTGATTGTTTGGTTCTAAAAATACTTGATTTATTTTAATACTAGTTTCCAAGCAATATATGCTAGGTATAAGTAAAGAGAATAAGATACGAAACCAATGGGGTCACAAAGCTGGGCCTCGAGCTGGCTGAAGCAGGACCTCGAGGTCTAGATAGAGCTAATAAAGATGAACTATTGACAAAGAATCAATGGTAACGAGGGACTTAAATATGACCTTTTACGATTAATAATTAGCAATAAATGAACAATGTAAGAATAAGAAATAAATGTGAAGAAAAATGGTTTTAGCAAAGAGAGCAAAGAATGTTGTATGTTATTCAATATGTTATCCTTTTTACAAAATGACAAGGGTCCCTTTTATATAGGAGAGGTGAATCCCAACATAGTACATGTCTAATAAATAAAGAATAAATGCTACTAGTACAACTGTGCAATGGCTTAGTATGGATTTGTACTATTTTTGCAGACTCTGTCAGTCCTTATCACGTGCTCTCGGGAGCCTCCTGCCTCTTTAGGACGATCGTCGATTTTCATGCTGCCTCGAGGTACGTCACGATGAGTCCTTGATGTGCCCTACCGAGGCGAGTGCTTCGAGGATGAGCCTTGAACTGTGCTTCAGTCCTACTGAGGCCGAGCTCGAAAATGCCATCGAAGCCTTAGAATCGACTTCCCTGATTTTAACCATATACAGATAGTTCCCGCATTCCTTGAAATGAAATATCAAGGAACTATTTGAATTCTTCAACTCATCAACGCATCCATCATTATGTCAGTTACGTCACGCGAGCGGTTGATGTGACAAAAAAGGGATGTTTAAAATTCTCATTCGCACGGCTCTCAAAAAAGCCTTGAATTGATTACGACGGTTGCCCGTCCCTGGGATTTCCCCAATGTGCACCACTGGCCCCCATAAATACCCCAATCCTTCACTCCTTTCTCTGCATCACATCTTTGAACTTTAAAAAGCTCTCCTTACTTCTTTCCTGTGCTCGTTTCTTACCCAGTTTATCTCTTTTCCTCTGAAATCTTTTAGTAGAAATGGTGAAAACCTCTAGAACTGTTCTCCAAGGTGATAAAGCTTCTTTGTCTTCACGCTCGTCTAAGGGCAAGGCCACATCGCCTCCTAGTCTTGAGGAATGCATCCCTGGACCCTGTGAGACATCCTCCGATTTTACAGTTGACAAGCCTTCTTTGAAACCGGGGCGGTGTGAACCTAAGTCCCGATATATCAGCCTGATAATCGACACTAGGATGATGAAAACCGACTGCCGCTGGGGAGAGGCAGTGCAAGTGGAGGTACCTTCCCAGGAGGAAGATATAACAAAAGTCAAACCCAATTTCCTTAGTGTACAAACATATCCCTTTACCCTAAGTCCGGTAGGACCATCATCACCATCGATAGACCCCGTAATCTTCGACTTCTGCGGGCAGTACTGGGTGACGCTCGGCCAGACTCATCCATCATTCTGGCGCGTTGTTTACATGATTAGTCACTTTGCAAACATGGTCGATGGGTTACCTTTTACCCTCGACCATCTGATTAGGATGTACAGTCCCAAATTTTACCGAGGTGGTGTGATTAAGCTTCAATGTCGGGCCCCAAAGGCTTTCTTTGCCTATACTCACAAAGGCAAGGACATGGGGTAGATGAGTCGCTTTGTCAGAGTTAGGACCTCGAATCTAATTCCTGTTGAAAGGATGCCATTCCCCGAGGAATGGAATAAGAGCTGTAAGTGAATATATAGACTAAATATTTTTTCTTTCCTTTGGACCATTCTCTCTTTTGAGCTAACTTGCCTCGGTGGTGCAACTGCTGAGTGGTACCCTGGTGCAGTTAAGGATCTTTCGGGCTGGGTTCGCCAGCTTGATTTGACTTGCCCGTATGCTAAACGCGTGTGGCGCGATTTAGCCAAGGCCCGATGGGAAGCTAAAAACCATGGCAAGGTTTTTCTTTTTCTGTACTTGAGCTCGTTATAAGAGGTATCCTTTAGCCGTATTCTCAATTTTTGTACCCGCCCTTTATGTTTGTGTAGGCTTGGGAGATGCCTCTTTGATGAGTTAAAACTCCTCCGGGGAGGCAGGTACCTCAAATCTTGCCAAGGAAAAGAAGAGAAAAAGGAAATCACCGACTAAATCCTTGAAATCGAAGAAGGCAAAAACTCAAAAGCCTGAGGTTTATTCAGCGGTGCTAACTTCGAAAGTAACGGAGAGTCCCCGAGATGGGGGCGACGAGGAGGATGACTCCCTTCATGTGCCCGAGGAAGAGGAAATGTGCCTGCCACGAGTCTTAGTGGGTCGATGGCTGTTGAGCCGAAGGTTTCCAAACCATAAGTTGCTAATGTTGTCCCACCTCAAACCGAAGGGGCTCTCGAGGATGGATCAGATAATTACCCTGAGATGGTCGGTGACCAAGACATTCCTCGAGCCTAGGGGCTTTTGCTAAATGCGTTAAGGGATCCCAACTCTGAGGCTCCCCGAAGTCAAGAGAAGGCCTCGATCGATCCAATCAGAGTTATTCACGTGGGTGGTTCTTTGTTGGGTACGGCATTATCTTTGAGGGCAATACGAGATTTCCACAATAGAAAGACTTCCGCTGCAGGGGCATCCCTCGGGGATAATGACTTGTTTGAAGGATTCTTTATTGGGGTCGAAGAAAATCTCAAACTTAACGCGTCGCTCATCCTTGAGAAAGTCAAAAGGCTATGCAAACAGGTGATCCATCATCGACTGCGCTTCGAGCTTCATTCCTCATCTTTATTGATTCTATTCTTTTATGATTTCAGGCTGTAGTGCTTTACAATCAGGGCATTGTTGAGTTCCAAGCTGAGTCAACCTGCTATGAGGAGAAGTGTAGGAGGCTCTCGTCTGAGGTTGACGAGCTCTGAGCCCTTTTAACTAAAGGGGAGGAAGATCTTCATGACCTTCAGACTAGTTTGGAAGTGATGTCTCGAGAGCGGACTGACCTTGCTGAGCAGGTAATATAGTCTTTGTATGCTTTTATTTTTGTGTTTGTCCGACTTCGACACTTAACGCCTTTAGGTTGATCTTTGCAGCTTGAGAAGAAAGATGTCCTGATGAGGGAGGCACTTCGAGGCAGGGATATTGAGATTCTTGGACTCAAGCGGCGTGTGGATGAGATAGCCTTTGAGAGAGAAACCTTTTAGGGGAAGTTGATCTCCGCTGAGTGTCATCTCCACGATGCGAGGGCGGATAGTAGTAAGTATAAGGATCTTTATGCTGAATCGGTCGCCGCGCTATCTATATCTAAGTCTGAAGCTGATGAGCTCATGTCCTGATACCAAAAAGATGTTGCTACTGCAAATGCTCTGGCCAGGAAGGTGTTTAAAGAGGCTGAGCTCGGATGGATCTGAGCCTTGGAGCAAGCCGGATTGAAATCTCGGAGATAGGCTCTCGAGGATGTGTTCGTAGGGGGCATCGATTTGTCGGCTGAGATAGAGAGGGTAAAGGCCCTAGAGGAGGAATCGGGCCCTGCATTCTTCTTCTGATGGTTCAGCCAGTGGCTCGTCAATTAGCTCGGAGGATGGTGAAGATGAAGGTGAAATCCCCGATGGTGAAGAGGCCGTTGATGTTCTGGGGGTCGAGGACCAAGCCATTAAAAGCATATCTTCTGAGGGAGCTCCGACTGTTCGAGTGACCCCGGCGGTATATTAGTTTTTTTATTCGTTCCTTTTTGTATGAGGGTTCGAGACACGAGCCTAGAAAATATATCTTTGTGGACTTTTATTTTATATATATATATAAAGATCTTTGCTTTTTATCATTTCTTTTCTTCCCTTTACCTGGTTCGATGTCGATTTGACTTATAATATAAACCCCTTGGGTTTTTAAATTACTGCCCCCTTTTAGATTGGCCCTTAGGTTCTTTGATCTGGCCCTTGCTCTCTTATACATTGGCCCTTAGGCTCTTTAGGCTAGCCCTTGGGCTCTTACGCATTGGCCCTTAGGCTCTTTAGGTTGCCCCTTGGGCTCTTATGCATTGGCCCTTGGGCTCCTACGCAGTAGCTCTTAGGCTCTTTAGGCTGGCCCTTGGGCACTTACACATTGGACCTTAGGTTCTTTTTGGGTTGGGTCGATACAACCTCTAATATGGCTATAGTTTTACCTCATTTTGGCTAAAGACTTTTGAAGTTCTAATTATGACTTGGCATATTATGTTTGTCCGACTCTTCGGCGGCTCCGATGAGAACCTCGATTCTGAGTCGATATGTGAGATAGTAGAGTACCTTTGAAGGCTTGCTCGAAGGTTGAGTTTTTGAAACTTTTTTATTGAAGGCTGATTGTTTTCGAAGCATTTTTGTTTTTCGAAGCTGATAATATCGAAACTCTATTTCTTATGCCGAGAGTAGCCTAATGTAAGGCCCCGTGAAAACTTGTACTCAAAACCTAGTAGCTCGTAGTGCCAAAAATAAAAGTTTTCCAGAAAAGTGCTATTATGCGGTCGCAAATCAAGTATGCGGATCGTATTTCTATTGCAAAGTGAGTCAGGATATTAGTCAAAATTGAGGTCAAAATGCGATCCATTATGCGATCGAATAACTGGTATACAGACCGCATTTCTGCCGCAAACCCAAATAAAAATGTTCAGAGTTTTGGAGAACTTTTGTGGTCCATTCTGCGGACCGCATTTCCTCTTTGCGATCGCAAATGCGATCGCATACCTGACTCAGGGCTCCAATTTTTTAACTTTTAAACCCGACTCCTTCTTCAATAAAACACCCCAACCCTTCATTTTAACACATTTTCTGAACAAAACTAGAGAGAGGGAAGAGAGAATTCTTGAGATAGAAAGTCTTATCTCCATCAATTTGATTTTTCAAAGTCACCCAGGCAGGGAAATTTAAAGTAATTGTCTTTGTCTTCATTCTTGCAGGTAATATCCCCAACCCTTTTTCATTGGTTTTCAGATTTAAACAAAAAGGGGGATTCTCATGCATTGATTCTTGAAAAATATAAGTTGAACCATACATGCATGTTCTTTAATATCTAAAAGCTAGTAAGAGGAATTGGGTAGGGGTAAAGATTTGCAAAAAGAGCGGTTGATCACATAAATAAGTTCGGGTTGTATTTGTGAACTTCAATTCTAAGATATATGTGTTAACTTATGAACTAGATTGACGGTACTAGGCTATTTGGTGAATTGAAGGTAGAAGTTAAAAAGGGAAATTTGACTCCAGGTATGTATGGCTAACATTAACCTTAGTAAAGTCACCCTATTTGGTGTACGAGTAATTGGTATGCATTTCTTATGTGGACTATTTGTGAATTTTGTTCGCTTCATGGGTGTTAGGGCAAGATGGCCTATTTCATGAATTCTTGTGACTAAATTGCCTTGAACATTGTTGGTTAATGTTTTGATATCACGATGTGAATAAATGGCAACAAACCAAGTGTGTGTGTGAATGTGTTTATATGGTAAGGGCTGTGAAATAAATGATGGAAATAAGTCGTGATTGATGCAATTGAAACAACTGTGGTAACATCATGTGCGGCTTATCATGGGCAATTATCGTTATGACTTAAATTGTTATTGTTGCTGTGAAATAATATTCGGGGTGGCCTGAAGCCATGTGATTGAACTGTAAACTATTGTTGTTGTGTTAAATGTGAATGTTCGGTGGGATCGGGTTGCGTGCCACAACACGAAGTTATAAGGTGTGGGTTGTGGTGATAAGAGTGACGGAGGTAATAAGGGTGGTCGAGGTAATAAGGGTGGAAAAGTGATCATATTCACTATTAAAATGAAAATGTATGAAACTCTTGAGTATGAAATGATGGTGAAAGGGAAAAATAAGAGATTGTGAAACTTGTTGGCTTTGGTTGTTACTTTCATGTGCATTTGATTGTTGATTCTATTACTGTTTGTTGTCTGTGTATTGATTGATTTTACTTGGGGTAAAGTTTGTTCATACATACCAGTACAATTCAAATGTACTGACGTCCCTTTTGCCGGGGGCGTTACATTCTTGTTATGATTGTAGGTGGTTCTATAGCAGGTACTCCAGTCCACCGACAGTTGCACCTCCTCCATCTTTTCGTTAGCTGTATTGGTGAGCCCCTTTCCTCTCGGGGTCGTGCATGGCTCATGCCGCTTTTATTCTCGAAGTCTTATTTTGATAAGGTATAGTCGGAGCCTTGTTATCGGCAAGTATTGTAAAACTCTTTTGTATCCCTAGAAGTTCCGTAGTGAGGAAATGTGGGTTATGTACTTATGTATTTTGTATTTGGGCAGTATAACTGGTAGACCACGTAAAGTAAGCATATGTGTTATGTATATTTCGTAAGAATGTGTTTAATCATAAACTGCTATTTCACTTGAATAATGGGTATTGAAATCATGAGGTAACACGTAGGTTAGGAATGGCACCCAGGTCCGCTTGACCAGGGCTACCCGGTCGAGCGCCGGTCGTGCCCCTCGGTTTTAGGGCATGACACCTAATTAACCTATTCTTTTCGAAGTACTTTCAAAGTATTTGGAGACCTTTAGTTTTGTAGCGGCAGTCGGATGTCTCCTAGCCGCGTTAATTCGACTGTAGCCTTTTTGTTCGATCGTAGTCTTTATGTTTGGCTGTAACCTTTAGTCCCCGTGTGCGGCGCCTGATAAGTAGGATTTTAACGTATTTTATGCCCCTACTTGCCTATGCTTTGAGTATAATTTGCTACAAAATAGTCCCAAAATGCTTACAGGTTGTGCTTGATTGCAGGTTTGAGCGACAAAGTGACGAAATATCAAAGACCGGCTCAAAACGGAGTGAAACCTGCTTAAGTATCAAAGACCAATAAAGTGGCGGAAAAAGGAGCTAGTGCGGACCATACAATTGTGCATGCGGCCGCACTAGGAGTTTCAGAGAAGAGCATAATCAGGATTGTAAACACACGGCCACGGTCATCTTCACGCGGTCCGCGCCAGATCTCCTCGCTGCCGCGCCACACCTTTACGCGGTCCGCACCAGCAACTTTAGAGAAGATAGCAATGGAAGTCAGACAGCCAGCGCGGCCGCGGTCATAATTGTGCGGCCCGCACTGACCCTGTAGTGGCAATTTTGTCCAGTTTTTTTAGCCCACTATAAATAGAATATTTTACCATTTTTAGGTCAAGTTGTATTTACAAAACAGAGCTGCGCTCGTGAGGACGAAAGTTTTAGCTTATTTTGGCATTTTAGCATTAATTTCTCCATAGATTCTTCTAGTTTTCCTTTTGTTATTAATTAATATAGTTATTTCTTCTTCTATTTCTTCTTCAATTATGTCTAGCTAAACCCATTAGCTAGGGTTGTAGCTCAACCCTAGTGTGGGTAATTTATGGGTGTTGCTTTCTAATGATAGATTGATATTGGATATTTGCTATTTGGGTTAATTTTATGCTTTAATTAAGGATTGGTGGTTGCAAACATTGATTCTAGCTTAGTGGGTTTTGACTCTCCTTGAGAAAGAGGGTCTATGACCCCAAAATTGTCCCAACAAGGAATTGGGATGGACCCATGAGAAATGATAGTCCCAATTAACGGGTTAAATCTTGAGAGAGTAATCACCCTACTTGAACCCTAATTGCTTGGTCTAATTGGCCTACCTAATTGGTCTCGAGAGAGTCAATTGAGAAAAATCTCTCTCTCTACCGAGAGGTGTGAGAGTAGGTACAATTGTGCAATGGTTATAACATAAATCCCAAATATGCCAATCTATTCTTAGCAGTTTCTACCCGTTAGTTAACCATGTAGGTGATGCCACGACCCTAGTGCATTTCTCCCTATTAGTTACAACCTAGAAATATTTCCTTAGCATAATGTAGTCTTAATCTTTAGTTCATAATAGTAGTTGTTAATACAAAGAAAACCCAAAAATGTTAGGAGTGCAATTAGAAGTATAAACGCAATTCTAGGCTATACAGACAATACAACTCCACTGCAAGCTCCCTGTGGAAATTCGATCCTAAACCACTATTCGGGTAAAATCTGTAGTGACCCGCTCTCCCTACATCCATGTAGCGTTGAGTTGGCAGTGATCACTTTTTGACGCCATTGCCGGGGAGCTTACGGTGTTGATTATCTGTGTAGCTAGTTTTGTGTTTTGCTTCTCTTTCCTTCTTGTTTACTAATTTTTTTTATGTCAATCTATCAAGTATATATGGCTCTCAACGTAAATGACCCTCTTGGCAATGTTTTGACGGGGGAGGAGGTTGAAGATATTGATCAAGATGAGCTTCCAGTACCTCAAGTTCCACGTAGAGGTAGAAATGCCAATGCAAATCTGAATGAGCAAATCCCAAAACCTCCTCCGCCACCGCCAAGAGTGGATCCAAGGGTGCTGGCAAATCAAGGGTATGCTAGTTCCATTGTTCCTCCCCGAATCCGAGCGAGGAACTTTCAAATCATGAATGTTATGTTGACTTTTCTCGAGCGAAGAGGGTATTTTACGGGTGCCTCCGACCAAAATGCATACAAGCAATTGAAGGGGTTCGTAGATACTTGTTGGGGGAGTAACCAAACAAACGTGTCTGAGGATGCCTTGAGATTGAGGCTTTTCCTGTTCTCTCTTCGGGGTAAAGCGTTGGATTGGTTGGAAAGGCTCCCCAATAATTCTATCACCATATGGGATGAATTGGAGGACAAGTTCATCGCTAAGTTTTTCTCTCCAAGTCATATGGCGGCTCTAAGGGATGAGATTATAGCTTTCAAGCAAGAGCCAACTGAACCATTGCACGAGATATGGGAGAGATTTAGAACTATGGTAAAAGAGTGCCCTAATAATGACATGAATGATGTGATGATCAAACAAACGTTCTATAGGGGCATCAACACAACCAACCAATGTATTGTGAACCAATTGGCCGGAGGAAATTTATGAAGCTTCCGTACAATGAAGCTTGTGATGTGTTAGATGAAATGGCCGATACATCTTCGGCATGGCAAAGCCGGGAAACGTTCCTCAAGGTGACCTTAATCTCATACATTTGCATAAGGAGTTGCATGATCACGACCAAGCCATTGCCGAACTCACAACAACAATGAATCAATTGGCGAAGGCGCAATTACAACAAGTCCAAAACCCGCACCAAGTCAATGCCATGGAAGGAGTGAATATGATGAAAAGGAGGCAAAGAGGGCAACAACCTCAAGGAAATTTTGATAACTATGATGATGGTGGTGGTTATTTGAACGAATGCTATGATGATAAAAGTGAGGAAGTCCAATACGTCAACATCTATCAAGGGATTAGAGGAAATCAAGGGAACCAACAACGGCGACCCCAAGGAAATTGGGGCAATCAACAAGGTAGTAATTAGAACAATAACAACAACCAAGGTGGAAATTGGGGGAACAACAATTCGGGTAATAAAGGGAATTGGAATGGTAACAACAACAACAACAACAATTGGAACAACAACAATGGTCAAGGTGGGTGGAATAACAATGGTGGTCAAGGTAATTGGGGGCAAGGCTTTCAAAGGCCTCCGATGTATCAACAACCGAACAATCCGCCGCCGTTTCAATCTCAAGGGTCTAGTTCTTTGGGAAATTATTTTGGTAGAATTGAAGTTATGTTTGAGCCAATGATGAAGAAGAACCAAGACTCCGATGCTTAATTGGCTTCCCACAACACTTCTATCCGTAACTAGGATGTGCAACTTGTCCAAATTTCTCAATCTTTAAATACTCGCCCAAAGGGTGCTCTACCAAGTGATACGGTAGTAAAACCTAAGGGTGGGCACAATAATCATGTGATGGAGGTGACAACACGAAGTGGAAGAGGTGGTAATGTGCATGCCTCAAGAGGAAATCAAGTTATGGTTGATGAAGAAGAGCTGCGAGATGATGATATGCCTTTGGTGGTTGAAGATGTAGTTGAACCCAATGTGAACAATGATGTGTGGATTGATATTCATGAGGTTGAGGAGGAGACACAAGAGACCGTGAACCCGTCTAGGGAACACGTGATTGATATGCCTGAGCCGGTGGTGCCCAAAGCCATGGCACCCTTGCCTAGGCCTCCTCCGCCTTATCCTCAATGGTTGGCGAAGCAAAAGGGTGACAACCAATTTAAGAAATTCATTGAGATGATGAAGAGTCTAACTATCAACGTGCCATTAGTGGAGGCACTCGAACAAATGCCGTGGTACGCAAAGTTCATGAAGGATTTGGTTACGAAAAAGGGATCAATGGAGTATGAGACAATCAAGATGACTCATCAAGTGAGCGCAATTGTACATTCTATGGCCCCAAAACTTGAGGACCCCAGTGTATTCACTATCCCTTGTACCATTGGAAGCGCCGACTTTGCAAAAGCCCTTTGTGATTTGGGGGCAAGTATAAACTTAATTCCATATTCGGTCTTCAAGGCTTTGGGAATCGGAGAACCTCGCCCGACTTCAATGAGGCTTCAAATGGCGGATTGGTCAATGAAGCGGCCTTTGGGTATAATTGATGATGTCCTTGTTCGTGTTGATAAATTCATCTTGCTGGCCGACTTCGTGATATTAGATTGTGAGGTGGACTTTGAAGTCAAAATTATTCTTGGAAGACCTTTCCTAGCTACGGGGAAGACTTTGGTCGATGTTGAGGTGGGAGAGTTGACCTTCCGTGTTGGTGATGAAAAGGTGGTGTTCCATGTGTGCAAGTCTATGAGGCAACCAAATAGCACCAAGGTGTGCGCGTTTGTTGACAGTGTCATGGCGGTGAGAGTGGATGACACAAGCGCAATAATTAATGTTGAAGATCCACTTGAGGCCGTGCTTTTGAACATGGAGGCTAATGATGATGCCAGGAGAGTGGAGTGTGTAAACGCATTGCATGGTATAGTCTCATATTCTTATGAGCCTAGGAAATTGTCCTTGGATCTTGAGAATCGCAAAACTCCACCAACCAAGCCATCTATTGAGGAGCCGCCGGTGTTGGAATTGAAACCACTTCCTCCTCACCTCAGGTATGAATACTTGGGCCCTAATTTCACTTTACCTATTATTCTTTCGTCTTGCTTAACTAACAAGCAGGTTGACGCCACTTTGGCGGTTCTTCAAAAGCATAAAAGGGCGATTGGATGGATATTGGCCGATATTCGGGGGATAAGCCCCACATTTTGCATGCACAAGATCATTTTGGAGGAGGATGCAAGGCCTTCTCTTGAACATCAAAGAATATTAAATGAGGCGATGCAAGAAGTGGTAAAGAAAGAGGTTATCAAGTGGTTAGACGCTGGTGTGGTTTACCCGATCTCAGATAGTTCATGGACCTCTCCGGTCCAATGTGTGCCAAAGAAGGGTGGAATGATGGTAGTGACCAATGCCAACAATGAGTTAATTCCTACTCGGACGGTTACGGGTTGGAGAGTGTGTATGGATTATAGAAAGCTTAACAAGGTGATAAGAAAAGATCATTTCCCGCTACCATTCTTGGACCAAATGCTCGATCGTCTTGCGGGCCGGGCCTTTTATTATTTTCTAGATGGTTACTCGGGGTACAATCAAATTCTAATTGCCTCGGAGGATCAATAGAAGATGACATTTACATGTCCTTATAGAATGCCATTTGGACTATGTAATTCACTGGCGACCTTCCAAAGGTGAATGATGGCAATTTTCACCGATATGATGGAGGATATCTTGGAGGTCTTCATGGACGATTTCAGCATGGTTGGGGATTCATTTGAGGAATGCTTGGTGAACTCAGATAGGGTATTGGCGAGATGCGAAGAAACCAACCTTGTGCTCAACTGGGAGAAATGCCACTTTATGATGCAAGAGGGTATTGTATTGGGTCACAAAATCTCAAAGCAAGGAATTGAAGTTGATAAGGCAAAAATCGAGGTTATTTCGAGGCTCCCTCCCCTACTTCTGTCAAAGGGGTGAGGAGTTTTCTTAGTCACGCAGGGTTCTACCTGTGATTCTCTAAAGACTTCTCGAAAATAGTGAACCCACTTTGCAAATTGTTGGAGAAGGATGTCAAATTTATCTTTGATGAGAAGTGCATGGAGTCTTTCGAGCTATTGAAACACAAGTTGACCACAACTCGTATCATCACCGCACCTAATTAGGATTTGCCCTTTGAACTTATGTGCGATGCTAGTGATGTGGCGGTAGGTGCAGTGTTAGGTCAACGGATCAACAAGATGTTCCATCCTATGTATTATGCTAGCAAAATGATGAATGAGGCCCAAAGAAACTACACGGTGGCATAAAAAGAGCTATTGGTTATTGTGTTTGCGATGGGGAAGTTTCAACCTTATCTTATGGGGGCAAAGGTGATCATACATACCGACTATGCAGCCCTCCGGTATTTGATGACAAAGAAGGATTCGAAAGAAAGATTGATGAGGTAGGTGCTACTCCTTCAGGAATTTGACCTAGAGATTGTGGATTGGAAGGGAAGTGAGAATCAGGTTGCGGACCATTTGTTTCGGTTGGAGGAAGAGGGGAGACCATGTGATGGTATTGAGATAAATCATACATTCCCCAACGAGCGGCTTCTTTCCGTTTCTATGTGTAACATGCCTTGGTTTGCAGACATCGCCAACTTCATTTACGGTTGAAAAGCCTTCTTTGAAATCGGGGTGGTGTGAACCCATGTCCCGATACATCAGCCTGATAATCGACACTAGGATGATGAAAACCGACTACCGCTGGGGAGAGGCAGTGCAAGTGGAGGTTCCTTCCTAGGAGGAAGATATAACAACAGTCAAACCCGGTTTCCTTAGCGTACATACATATCCCTTTACCCTGGGTCCGGTAGGACCATCATCGCCATCGATAGACCCCATAATCCTCGACTTCTACGGGCAGTACTAGGTGACGCTCGGCCAGACTCATCCATCATTCTGGCGCGTTGTTTACATGATTAGGCACTTTGTAAACATGTTCAAGGGGTTACCTTTTACCCTCATTCATCTGATTAGGATGTACATCCCCAAACTTTACCGAGGTGGTCTGATTAAGCTTCAAAGTCAGGCCCCAAAGGCTTTCTTTGCCTACACCGACAAAGGCAAGGACATGGGGTAGATGAGCTGCTTTGTCTGAGTTAGGACCTCGAATCTAATTCCTGTTGAAAAGATGCCATTCCCCGAGGAATGGAATAAGAACCGTAAGTGAATATATTGACTAAATATTTTTTCTTTCCTTTGGACCATTCTCTCTTTTGAGCTAACTTGCCTCAGTGGTGCAGCTGCTGAGTGGTACCCTGGTGCAGTTAAGGATCTTTCGGGCTGGGTTCGCCAGCTTGATTTGACTTTCCCGTATGCTACGTGCGTGTGGAACGATCTAGCCAAGGCCCGATGGGAAGCTAAAAACCATGGTAAGGTTTTTCTTTTTCTATACTTGAGCTCGTTATAAGAGGTATCCTTTAGCCGTATTCTCAATTTTTGTACCTGCCCTTTATGTTTGTGCAGGCCTGGGAGATGCCTATTTGATGAGTGAAAACTCCTCTGCGGAGGCAGGTACCTCAAATCTTGCCAAGGAGAAGAAGAGTAAAAGAAAATCACCGACTAAATCCTTGAAATCGAAGAAGACAAAAACTCAAAAGCCTGAGGTTGATTTCAGCAGTGTTAACTTCAGAAGTAACGGAAAGTCCCCGAGATGGGGGTGAAGAGGAGGATGACTCTCTGCATGTTCCCGAGGAAGAGGAAATGTGCCTGCCTCGACTCTTGCTGGGTTGAAGGCTGTTGAGCCGAAGGTTTCCAAACCATAAGTTGCTAATGTTGTCCCACCTCAAAGCGAAGGGGCTTTCGAGGATGGATCAGATAATTCCCCTGAGCCGGCCGGTGACCAAGACATTCCTCGAGCCGAGGGGCTTTTTCTAAAAGAGTTAAGGGATCCTAACTCTGAGGCTCCCCGAAGTCAAGAAAAGGCCTCGATCGATACAATCAGAGTTATTCACGTGGGTGGTTCTCCGTTGGGTCCGACATTATCTCCGAGGGAGATACGAGATTTCCATAATAGAAAGACTTCCACTGCAGGGGCATCCCTCGGGGATAATGACTTGTTTGAAGGATTCTTTATTGGGGTCGAAGAAAATCTCAAACTTAACGCGTCGCTCATCCTTGAGAAAGTCAAAAGGCTATGCAAATAGGTGATCCATCATCGACTGCGCTTCAAGCTTCAATCCTCATCTTTATTGATTCTGTTCTTTTATGCTTTTAGGCTGTAGTGCTTTACAATCAGGCCATTGCTAAGTCCCAAGCTGAGTCAACCCGCTATGAGGTGGAGTGTAGGAGGCTCATGTCTGAGGTTGACGAGCTCGGAGCCCTTTTAACTAAAAGGGAGGAAGATCTTCATGACCTTTGGACTAGTTTGGAAGTGATGTCTCGAGAGCGGACTGACCTTGCTGAGCAGGTAATATAGTCTTCGTATGTTTTTATTTTTGTGTTTGTCTGACTTCGACACTTAACACCTTTAGGTTGATCTTTGTAGCTTGAGAAGAAAGATGTCCTGATGAGGGAGAAACTTGGAGCCAGGGATATTGAGTTTCTTGGACTCAAGCGGCGTGTGGACGAGATAGCCTTTGAGAGAGAAACCTTTTAGGGGAAGTTGATCTCTGTTGAGTGTCATCTCCATGATGCGAGGGAGGATAGTAGTAAGTATAAGGATTTTTATGTTGAATCGGTCGCCGCGCTATCTATATCCAAGTCTGAAGCTGATGATCTCATGTCCTCGTATCGAAAAAATGTTGCTACTGTAAATGCTTTGGCCAGGAAGGTGTTTAAAGAGGCCAAGAGCGGACGGATCTGAGCCCTGGAGCATGCCCGATTGAAATCTCGAAGACAGGCTCTTGAGGATATGTTCGTAGGGGGCATCGATTTGTCAGCTGAGATAGAGAGGGTAAAGGCCCTAGAGGAGGAATCGGGCCGTGCATTCTTCTGATGATGGTTCAGCCAGTGGCTCATCAATTGGCTTGGAGGATGATGAAGATGAAGGCGAAGTCCCCAATGGTGAGGACGCCGTTGATGTTCTGGGGGTCGAGGACCAAGCCATTGAAAGCATATCTTCTGAGGGAGCTCCGACCGGTCGAGTGACCCCGGCGGTATATTAGGTTTTTTTATTCGTTCCTTTTTGTATGAGGGTTCCAGACACGAGCCTTGCAAATATATCTTTGTGGACTTTTATTTTATATGTATATATATATAAAGATCTTTGCTTTTCATCATTTCTTGTCTTCCCTTTGCCTAGTTCGATGTCGATGTGACTTATAATATAATCCCCTTGGGTTTTTAACATACTGCCCTCTTTTAGATCGGCCCTTAGGCTCTTTGAGCTGGCCCTTAGGCTCTTATGTATTGGCCCTTAGGCTGGCCCTTGGGCTCTTACGCATTGGCCCTTAGGCTTTTTAGGCTGGCCCTTGGGCTCTTATGCATTGGCCCTTAGGCTATCCCTTGGGCTCTTACGCACTAGCCCTTAGGCTCTTTAGGCTGGCCCTTGGGCTCTTACGCATTGGCCCTTAGGCTCTTTTTGGGTTGGGTCGATGCAACCTCTAATATGGATATAGTTTTCCCTCATTTTGGCTAAAGACTTTTGAAGTTGTGATTATGACTTGGCATATTTTATGTTTGTTAGACTCTTCGGCGGCTCAGATGAGAACCTCGATTATGAGTCGATATGTGACGATAGTAGAGTACCTTGTAAGGCTTGCTCGAAGATTGAGTTTTTGAAACCTTTTTATCGAAGGCTGATTGTTTTCGAAGCCTTTTTATTATTCGAAGATGATAATATCGAAGCTCTTTTTCTTATGCCGAGAGTAGCCTAATGTAATGCACCATGAAAACTTGTACTCAAAACCTAGTAGCTCGTAGTGCCAAGAATCAAAGTTTTCCAGAATAGTGCTATTATGCGGTCCAGAATGCGGTCGAAAATCAAGTATGCGGACCGTGTTTCTATCGCAAAGTGAGTCAGGATGTTAGTCAAAATTGAGGTCAAAATGCGGTCCATTATGCGACCGCATAACTGGTATGCGGACCACATTTCTGCCGCAAACACAAATAGAAATGTTTAGAGTTTTGGAGCACTTTTGTGGTCCATTCTACGGACCCATTTCCTCTTTGCGATCACAAATGCGATCGCATACCTGACTCGGGGCTCCAATTTTTCTAACTTTTAAACCCGGCCCCTTCTTCAATAAAACACCCCAACCCTTCATTTTAACACATTTGCTGAAACAAAACTATAGAGAGGGAAGAGAGAATTCTTGAGAGAGAAAGTCTTATCTCCATCAATTTGATTTTTCAAAGTCACCCAGGCAGAGAAATTTCAAGTAATTGTCTTCGTCTTCATTCTTGCAGGTAAAATCCCCAACCCTTTTTTATTGGTTTTCAAATTTAAACAAAAAAGGGGATTCTCATGCATTGATTCTGGAAAAATACAAGTTGAACCATACATGCATGTTCTTTAATATCTAAAACCTAGTAAGAGGAATTGGGTAGGGGTAAAGATTTGGAGTGGTTGATCACATAAATAAGTTCGGGTTTTATTTGTGAACTTCAATTCTAAGATGTATGTGTTAACTTATGAACTAGATTGACGGTACTAGGCTGTTTGGTGAATTAAAGGTATAAGTTAAAAAGGGAAATTCGACTCCAAGTATGTATGGCTAACTTTAACCTTAGCAAAGTCTCCCTGTTTGGTGTACGAGTAATTGGTATGCATTTCTTATGTGGACTATTTGTGAATTTTGTTCGCTTCACGGGTGTTAGGGCAAGATGTCCTATTTCATGAATTCTTGTGACTAAATTGCTTTGAACATTGTTGGTTAATATGACGATGTGTATAAATGGCAACAAACCAATTGTGTGTGTGAATGTGTTTATGTGGTAAGGGTTGTGAAATAAATGATGGAAATAAGTCGTGATTGATGAAATTGAAACAACTGTGGTAACATCATGTGTGGCTTGTCGTGGGCTATTATCCTTGTGACTTAAATTGTTATTGTTTTTGTGAAATAATATTCAGGATGGCCTGAAGCCATGTGATTGAACTGTGAACTATTGTTGTTGTGTTAAATGTGAATGTCCAGTGGGATCGGGTTGCGTGCCACAACACAAAGTTATAAGGTGTGGGTTGTGGTGATAAGAAAGGCCGAGGTAATAAGGGTGGAAAAGTGATCATATTCACTATTAAAATGAAAATGTATGAAACTCTTGAGTATGAAATGATGTTGAAAGGGAAAAATGAGAGATTGTGAAACTTGTTGGCTTTGGTTGTTCCTTTCATGTGCATTTGATTGTTGATTCTATTAGTGTTTGTTATCTGTGTATTGATTGATTTTACTTGGGGTAAAGTTTGTTCATACATACCAGTACAATTCAAATGTATTGATATCCCTTTTACCGGGGGTGCTACATTCTTGTTATGATTGCAGGTGGTTTTATAGCAGGTACTCCAGTCCACCGAAAGTAGCACCTCCTCCATCTTTTCGTTAGCTGTATTGGTGAGCCCTTTTCCTCTCCGGGCCCTGCGTGGCTTATGCTGCTTTTCTTCTCGAAGTCTTATTTTGGTAAGGTATAGCCGGATCCTTGTTATCGGCAAGTATTGTAAAACTCTTTTGTATCCCTAGAAGCTCCGTAGACAAGAAATATGGGTTATGTACTTATGTATTTTGTATTTGGGCAGTGTAACTGGTAGACCACGTAAAGTAAGCATGTGTGTTATGTATATTTCGTAAGAATATGTTTAATCATAAATGGTTATTTCACTTGAATAATGGGTATTGAATTCACGAGGTAACACGTGAGTTAGGAAAGGCACCCAGGTCCGCTTGACTGGGCCTACCCGGTCGAGCGCCGGTCGCGCCCCTCAGTTTTAGGGCATGACACCTAATTAACCTATTCTTTTCGAAGTACTTTCAAAGTATTTGGAGGCCTTTAGTTTTGTAGCGGCAGTCGTATGTCTCCTAGCCGCGTTAATTCGCTTGTAGCCTTTTAGTTTGACCGTAGTCTTTATGTTTGGCCGTAACCTTTAGTCCCCGTGTGCGGTGCGACCTCAGCGTCTATATCGAGAGTATGCCTTTTTAGGGGTCTTACAAGTTTGGATATATAGCCTTGGCCTTAATATCGAGGGTTATGCCTTTTTTAAGGTCTTATAAATTTGAGCACGCCTTGTTGAAGGACTTACAGATTTGATGTTTCCTCAGTGAGGGCTTATGGGCTTGAAGGTTCCTTTATGAATTCGAGTCTTCAATGGCTCGATGAGTTGACTGTTTGATGACAGTCCCCGGGTATTTGCGAGTTTTTGGCTCTTGGGTTGTTTTTCGTGACAGTAGCGAATATCTTCGAAGCGCAAAGTGTTTTGATAAGAAAAGAGGCTTCCTCTATTATTGATATGTGTACATTTTTTTTGCTTTTGGAGGCTCGATTATTGTATATGGACACGGTTCATTTGACCATTTGGCCCAATACAACATTCTCATGTCGAGGTCCTCCTAGGCATAGTTTGATTTCTTCAGAGAGGTGACATCTTGGGGTGATGCCCCCCAGTATTTGAGGTTGATCGAAGAGAAGCCTTGAATACTTGATGAGTTCTCCTTAGGTTGCATATGGATGTTGCCTCATTAAAAACCTTGCCGGTAAAACCCATTCGAGATAAAATCCGGTCTAAGGGAAAAAGAGTGCAATGCATGCTTTAAAACCCAAGGTCTTTGAGTCGAAAGGTGCTTTGGCATTTCTTGTCGAACACCTGTAAGAAGTTAGTATGAAACATAGAGCGAAAAGGGAGAAGGTTATACCTTAGCAATAATAGCGTTTGAGCATTGATATGTTCCAATTGCTTGGAAGTTGCTCGCCTTCCATGGTGCTGAGTTTGTAGGACCCTTTGCCTACTATTCCAAGGATGCGACACGGTCCTTCCCATCCCGGGCCTAGCTTCCCCTCATTTGGATTTCAGGTATTGAGGGTGACTTTCCTTAGGACTAATTCCCCGACTCTGAAGTATCTAAGGTTTGTTCTCCTATTGTAATATCTCTCGATCCTCTATTTTTGGGCGGCCATTCGGACTAGTGTAGCTTCTCATTTTTCATCTAGTAGCTCAGGCACTATAGTCATGGCCTCGTTGTTCGAGTCCTTGGTTGCATATCAAAATCTGGCGCTTGGCTCTCCGACCTCGACCGGTATCAATACTTTAGACTCGTATACTAAAGAGTACGGTGTCTCTCCTGTGCTCGATTTTGAAGTTGTTCGGTATGCCCATAGTACTTTGGGAAATACTTCTCTCCATTTTCCCTTCGCATTTTCTAACCTCTTTTTCAAGTTTTGGATAATGGTCTTATTTGTGGACTCGGCTTGTCCATTTTCACAAGGGTGATAGGAAGTTGATAGGATCCTCTTGATTTTATGATCTTCGAGAAATTTTGTCACCTTGCTGCCTATGAACTACTTCCCTTTATCACATGCAATCTCGGAAGGGATCCCGAATCGGCATATGATGTGGTCCCAGCTGAAGTCGATGACTTCTTTTTCTCTTACCTTCTCGAAGGCCTTTGCTTCCAACCATTTTGATAAATAGTCAGCAATAAACAGAATAAATCTAGCTTTACTTGGCGCTGTTGGTAGGGGGCCGACGATGTCCATCCCTCATTTCATGAACGGCCATGGTGATAAGATAGAATGTAGCTATTCACCATGTTGGTGGATCATTGGGGCAAACCTTTGGCATTTATCACACCTTCGAATGAATTCCTTGGTGTCCTTTTCCATGCTGTCCCAAGAGTAGCCTTCTCTGATCACTTTTAGAACCAGAGAATCAGCACCTGAATGATTCCCACAAGTGCCCTCATGGATTTCTCGAAGTACGTAATCAACTAGAGGTCTGTCGAAAGTCCTTCAAAATAGTGTTCCATTTCTGTCGAGTGAGAATCGAGCTGCTTTGGCTTGGAGGGACCTTGATTCTTTTAGGTCTGCGTGCAACTTCCCATTTTTCAAGTAGTCAATGTATTTATTCCTCCAATCCCATGTTAGACTTGTCAAGTTGATCTCGGCATGGCCTTCTTCAATTATCGACTTGGATAACTGTACAACAGCCCTTGGGAGTATGTCATGTTCTTCGACGGATGACCCCAGGTTCGCGAGTGCATCAACCTCGCTATTTTGATCTCGAGGAATGTGGACCAGGGAAATGATGCAATATGACTTGAAGTTTGTCTAAGTATCCTTGCATCCTGTCTTCCTCGAACCTCGAAGCTCCCATTTACTTGGTTGACTACTAGAATAGAGTCGCATTTTACTTCCATGACCTCTGCCCCTAGGCTCTTGTCTAGCTCGAGACCTGCAATCATAGCCTCATACTTGGCCTCATTGTTATTAAATTTCAGCATTTTTTTAGATTGCCTAATCATACCGCCCGTAGGTGATTTTAGAACAATAACGAGCCTGGTCCTTTCACGTTTGAGGCATCGTTAGTGACTAAGGCCCATACCCCTGATGACGTGCCCGTTTCTAGCAAAAGTTCTTTCTCTACTTCGGGCACGAGGGCGGGCGCGAAATTAGCCAAAATTTGGGACTTGATTGCCGTTCGGGGTTGGTACTCTATATCATACCCTTCGAGGTTAATAGCCCATTTAGCCAGTCTGCCCGATAATTCAAGTTTGTGTAAGATGTTTCAAAGAGGGATGTTGTTAAAACACATATGCGATGGCATTGAAAATAAGGTTTTAATTTCTGAGATGCACTTACTAATGCAAGAGCTAATTTTTGTAAGTGTGGATACCTGGATTCAGCATCTCCTAGAGTACGACTTACGTAATAAATAAGGAATTGCATACCTTGCTCTTCCCAAACCAACACGCCAATTACCGCTACTTCAGATATGGCCAGATATAAGTTATAACATTTCATCTTGCTTTGTGGTGTGGAGCAAAGATGGGCTCGAGAGATACCGCTTTAATCCGTCTAAAGCATGTTGGCATTCCGGAGTCCACTCGAAGCCGTTTTTCTTCTTGAGCAAGGAAAAGAAATGATGACTCCAATCTGATGGTCTTGAGATGAATCGGCCTAAGGCCGCTATCCGCCCGATCAACCACTGTATGGCCTTCACATTATTTACCACTGCAATTTCTTCAATGGCCTTGATTTTTCCGGGGTTGATCTCGATCCCCCTATTTGATACCATGAAGCCTAAACATTTGCCTGATCCAATTCCGAAGGCACATTTCTCTGGGTTTAGCTTCATGTTGTAACTTCTAAGGATATCAAATATTTCCTACAAATGAGTCAGATGGTCCTCTGCACGCAGGGATTTAACTAGGATGTCATCAATATAAACTTCCATATATTGGCCTATTTGATGTTCGAACATCTTATTAACTAGGCATTGGTAAGTAGCTCCTGCATTTTTAGCCCGAAGGGCATTATGTTATAGTAGTATGTACCCTATTTTATGATGAACGAAGTCTTTTCCCTGTCCTCTGGGTTCATTTGAATTTGATTATACCCGGACTAGGCATCGAGAAAAGTGAGGGTCTCGTGGACGACCGTGGCATCGATCAAGCGATCGATGTTGGGCAACAGGAATGAGTCTTTGGGGCATGCTTTATTTAAGTCTTTATAATCTACGCACTTTCTTAATTTATTTCCTTTCTTGGGGACCACTACTACATTAGCCAACCATTCAGGGTATTTTACCTCCCTAATTGATCCTATTTTGAGAAGTTTTGTTACCTCGCCTTTGATGAACGCATATTTTATCTCGGATTGAGGCCTCCTTTTTTGCTTCACTGGTTTGAACCTGGGATCGACACTTAGTCGATGGGTGGTTATCTCCGGAGGGATCACTATCATGTCTAAATGGGACCAAGCAAAGCAATCAATGTTGTTAATCAGAAATTGGATGAGGTTTTTTCTGAGTTCGTGGTTTAATCCCATTCCCAGGTATACCTTTCGATCTGGAAAATGCTCCACCAAGATGGCCTGTTCGAGTTCTTCAATCGTTGATTTAGTTACATCTGACTCTTCGGGAGCAACGAAGGTCCGATGAGTGAGGGAGTCTTCTTTATCATCTTTGTACGAATGCTCACAGACCATCTGGACCTCGAGAGTCATCATATTCCTTGATTCATCCTAGACTAGGAGGGTTGCTGCTGGTGCTACATCGCTTACTGCAAACATCTCCTTTGCTGCATGTTGTTCTCCGTACGCTGTCTTTATACCATCTTTTGTTGGAAACGTCATCATCTGATGACGAGTCGATGGTACCGACCTCATGTTGGGTATCCACGATCTTCCAAGTATGGCATTATACCTTACGTCACATTCGATGACCTCAAACTTGGTATCTCAAACTGTACCAGACATGTTTGGGAGGATAATTTCCCCCTTTGTTATCTCTCTTGCCATGTTGTATCCGTTGAGGATTAGAGAGGTGGGTGTGATCAGTTTGGACAGTACGAGCTATTCCACTACCTCCGACCTGGTTACGTTGGTCGAGCTACCTGGATCCACGAGCACACGTTTAATTTGAATGTTATTCAAAAGAAAAAAAATTACCAGCGCATCATTATGTGGTTGGGACAAAGCCTCGATGTCTTCCTCTATAAATACAAGGCTGCCTTTGGGTATATAGTGCTGAGTTTGCCTTGCCGTGTTGGCAGACATTTTGCCCCGTTTGAACTTGAGTCCCCGCGGAACGTCGATTCCTCCAACGATCATGTGAATGATTTGCCAAGATTCTTCTGGACCATTTTTTCCGTCCACCTCTTTTTCTCGAATGTGGTTCTTGGCTCGATTGTTGAGGAATTCCCGGAGTTGTCCTTCATCGATCAGCCGGGCCACCTCTTCTCGGGGCTACCTACAATACTCGGTCTTATGGCTGTGGATGCCTTGGAATTCACACATCAAGTTGGGATTCCTTCGGGAAGGGTCTGACTATGCGGGCTTTGGCCATCTGGTATCCCTGATTCTACCTATGGCCGATACGATGTCCGAGACATCGATGCTGAAATTGTATTTAGATAAACGGGGTGCCTCCATTAGCCTCGAATGCCTGTCAAACCCGGTCTTGCCCATAAGTCCCTGGGAGTCTTGGCCCTGAACCACTCTCGGCTCGTTTCGAGGTATGTTTCACCTCGAAGTGTCTCTTCAATCTTTTAAGTATGGCTGATACCCCTCTTTGTTTGATTTTGACTCCCTTACTGTAGACTTCGATTCCTTTGCTAGGAGCCTCCATAGATATACTGAGCCAGAGGGGGCTCCCAATTGATTGTCCTCGATCCTGATCTTTGATTGGTATCTGTTGTGCGTCTGCCCAAGTTGTGGTGAGATATTCGATCAAATTTTGTTTTAGCTGCTTCAAAGCTACCGAGCTTCGTTCGTTAAAGCCTTGAGTGAAGGCCTACAATGTCTAGTCATCAGAGACCGGTGGTAATTCCATTCGCTCTATCTGAAAGCGGGATACAAATTCCCTTAACATCTCGTTGTCTCTGCTTAATTTTGAAGACATCGGACTTCTTGGTGGTGACCTTGACGGCACTGGAGTGTGCCTTTACAAAAGAGTCTGCCAACATGGCAAATGAATCTATCGAGTTCGGGGGTAGGTTGTGGTGGCATATTATGACCCCCCTTCAACAGTTTCTCTTCAAATTTCTTCAGCAGGATGGATTCTATCTCATCGTCCTTTAAGTCATTCCCTTTTATAGCACAAGCGTAGGCGGTGACATGCTCATTGGGGTCCGTGGTCCCGTTATACTTCGGGACATCGGGCATTCTAAATTTCTTCGAGCTGGGCTTTAGAGCCGCACTTGGTGGGAATGGTTTCTGTATAAATTTCTTCGAATCTACACCTTTCAGAATCGGAGGTGTGTTCGGGATCTGATCGACCCTAGAGTTATAAGTCTCCACCTTTTTATCATTATCCTCTATCTTCTTTTCTCCTAATTCAATCCTTTTGGTGAGGTCCTCGCATCTTTACAATAGCGGGGTCTGCTGCTGACTCATTATTACTTGGTCTCTCTGGCGTCTGCTCGACTCGAGGAGCCGTTTCAGGTGTTACTGTGCTTGAAGTTTTTTGGTGACTTTGTAGCTGAGCAATAGCCACTTGTTATGCTTGCAATATTTCGAAAATGATTTGAAGGCTAACTTCGCTTTCCTCCCCATGCACACTCTCGTTGGTATAAGAGCTCACATCGACATGCACAACGTTGTGTGAGTTTATGTTGATGAGGATTTGTACTGGAGCCTCCCCTGGGGTTTGTGGTGGTACACTGGCATCTGCTAGTGCTATCCCTGGGTTTTGCGATGGTATACCAGCGTCTGCACCGTTTTCTCCCTGAAGCCCAATGCCATCATTTTCGCATGTATGTGCTGAGCTAGACATTTTGTCCTGAAATCAGAGATTCTTGGACAAGAAAAAGTATGAAAAATAACTTGTGTTTTCAGAAAACTAGCACCAAAACAATTACTATTATTTTTAGCCCCACGGTGGGCGCCAACCTGTTTACCTTAAAAATGGTAACTCAATTATATTTGATTGTGTGGTTCTAAATAACAAGGGTCCCCCCCTTATATTGGAGGGGTGAATCCCAACATAGTACATGTCTAATAAATAAAGAATAAATGCTACTAGTACAGCTGTGCAACGACTCAGTATGAATTTGTACTATTTTTGCAGATTTTATCAGTCCAAACCACGTGCTCTCGGGAGCCTCGTGCCTCTTTATGACAATCGTCAATTTTCATGCTGCCTCGAGGTACATCACGATGAGTCTTCGATGTGCCCTACCGAGGCGAGTGCTTCGAGGACAAGCCTTGAACTGTGCTTCAATCCTACCGAGGACGGGCTCGAAAATGCCATCGAAGCCTTAGAATCGGCTTTCCCTGATTTTAACTGTATACAAGTAGAGTCTCGCAGATCGATATAAATGCATTTGTACTTATCTTCGGGAGGCTGCAGAGCCTTTAAGAAAAACTTCACATTCTTGAATTCTTGTCGTGTGAATCTGTTGATTCTGGTAAATAAATTTCTCTTATTCTATTCTCTGACAGATGGTAAGGACACGTGCTACCGATTAGGGCAGACGACCACCAGTACCACCAGTTGGGGCTATTAGAGGCCGAGGTCGCGGTCGAGGCCATTGTAGGGGCAGGGGTATAGCCCGCATAGTAGATAGGGCAGCACCTACAGATCCACTAGCCGCCTCAGCTCATGATCAGGTTCCAGTGGAGGATGCTCCAGCAGGACCAACTTAGGCACCGACTGTGACTATTATTATTCCAGGTCTTCAGGAGACCTTAGCTCAGATATTGACCGTGTGCACTAGTCTTTCTTAGATGGTCGTAGTTTCTACTACAGTAGTCACTTCTCAGGCCGGAGGAGGCACTCAGACTCCTGCCGCCCGTATACCGGAGCATGTTGTTCAGGGATTGCAGACACCGGAGGCACCACCTGACCATCCGGTTGCACCTGCTCAGGATTATATACTACCAGTTATGCCTGAGGACGAGCAACGTCGATTGGAGAGGTTTGGTAGACTTCAACCTCCGACTTTCAGTGGTGGAGAGAGCGAGGATGCCCAGGGTTTCTTGGGCAAGTGTCAGAGGATTCTTTGTACAGTGTGTATTCTGGAGACCACTGGGGTTGCATTTACTATGTTTCAGTTTTCTGGAGCTGCCTTCACTTGGTGGCAGGCTTATGAGAGGCGTAGGCCTATTGGTGCAGCTCTCCTTACCTTTAATTAGTTCTCCATTCTCTTCTTGGAGAAATATGTACTGCATTCCTACAGGGAGGAGCTGCGCAGGTTGTTTGAGCAGTTGCGTCAGGAGGACATGACCGTGATGCAGTATGAGATGAGGTTCTCAGAGCTCACCCATCATGCTATCTGGATAGTTCCACAGATAGGGAGAGGATCAGGAGGTTCGTTGATGGACTCACTTATCAACTATGGATTTTTTTGACCAGAGAGAGGGTATCTGACGTTTCTTTTGAGGAGGTAGTTGACATTTCCAGAGAGATAGTGTCAGTTCACCGCCAGGAGCGAGTTGATAGGGAGACCAATAGGCCTCGAGGATTTGGTAGTTTTGGTGGTGTACTTTCGGGAGGTTAGTTTCAGCACGATAGAGGTCGTCCATTCAGAAATGCTCAGTTAGCTCGTTCGGGTCACCATGGTGGGTCATCTGGCCATGGTTCTCACAGTTCACATCAGGGTCACTCCTCTCTTAGTGCCCTTCCAGCTCATAGTTTGACTCATGCACCATTGGTTCAGGGTTTATCTATATCTGGCTCTTCTAGTGGGTACCCTGATGCTCGGGGCTTCCTTCAGTCCCCAACTATATTTGCCCGAAGAGGTTGCTTCGAGTGTGGAGATTTCAGTCATATCAAGATGTTTTGTTCTCGCCTTACGGGAGGTTCATCCCAGTAGAGGAATTAGCCTTCGGCTTCAGCACCAGTTACTTCCCCACCCGCTTATCCAGCTCGGGATGGAGGTCAGTAGGCTAGGGATCACCCTAGAGGGGGAGGCTAACCGGTGGTCGTCAAGCCCATTTTTATACACTCCCAGCCAGACCAGATAGTATCGCTTCGGATGTTGTGATTACATGTATCGTCTTAGTCTATCACAAAGATGTCTATGTGTTATTTGACCCTGGTTGCACTTTTTCATATGTGTCATCATATTTTTTTTGTTATTTTGATATGCCTCGTGAGTCTCTTGTTTTGTCTGTTCGTGTATTTACTCTGGTGGACGATACTGTTGTTGTGGACCACGTATATCGATCGTGTGTGGTGACTATTAGGGGTTTGGATACCCGAGTGGACCTTTTGTTGCTTTTTATGATAGATTTTGATGTGATATTGGGCATGGACTAGTTATCCCCGAGGGTAGGTTGTACGCAGACCTTACCCCTACCTAATGCAGGTAGAAAGGCTGTTTCCAATAGACAGTAACATTGGCCATGCTAGGTGTGCCACAGATTGAGTGGCGAGGTTTGACGGATTATGTTTCCAGCAGGGTGGTTTCATTTTTGAAGGCCCAGTGGATGATTGGGAAGGGTTGCCTTTCTTACTTGGCCTTCGTGAGGTATGTCAGTATAGAGGCTCCTACCATTGATTCAGTCCCGGTAGAGAGGAATTTTCCAAACGTGTTTCTTGCAGACCTACCGGGCAAGCCATCAGACAGGGATATTGATTTTGGTATTGATTTGGTCCCACTCAGCCCATTTCTATTCCATTGTATCGTATGACACCGACAGAGTTGAAGGAGCAACTTTAGGAACTCCTTGATAAGGGGTTTATTCGGCCTAGTATGTTACCGTGGGGTGTGCCTATCCTATTTGCGAAGAAGAAGGATGGCACGATGAGGATGTGCACTAATTACAGGCAATTGAACAGAGTCACATTCAGGAATAAGTATCCCTTGCCTTGTATTGTTGATTTATTTGACCAGCTTCAGGGAGCGAGGGTGTTCTCCAAGATTGATCTCAGGTTAGGGTATCACCAGTTGAAGATCAGAGACTCGGATATTCTTAAGGCAATTTTCAGGACCCGATCTGGTCATTATGAGTTCCTTGTGATGTCTTTTGGGCTGACCAATGCCCCAGCAACATTCATGCATTTGATGAACAATGTGTATCTGCCGTATCTCGACTCGTTTGTTATTGTATTCATTGATGATATTCTGGTATACTCATGTAGTTAGGAGGAGCACACCGAGAATTTGAGAGTTGTATTACAGTGGTTGAGGGAGGAGAAACTTTATGCAAAGTTCTCCAAGTATGAGTTTTGGCTCAGTTCAGTGGCTTTCTTGGGGCACGTGGTGTGCAGTGAGGGTATTCAGGTTGATCCAAAGAAGATAGAGGCAGTTCAGAGTTGGCCCGGGCCGTCCTCATCCACAGAGATTCACAACTTTCTTGGTTTGGCAGGTTATTACCATCGTTCGTTCAGGGATTTTCATCTATTTCATCACCCTTGACCAAATTGACTGAAAAGAGTGCTCCATTCATGTGGTCGGATGAGTGTGAGGCAAGCTTTTAGAAGCTCAAGACTGCCTTGACCACAACTCTAGTGTTAGTTTTGCCATCAGCTTCAGGTTCATATACAGTGTATTGCGATGCTTCCAGAGTTGGTATTGGGTGTGTGTTGATGCAGGAGGGTAGAGTGATTTCTTGTGCTTCTCGTCAGTTGAAGCCCTATGAGAAGAACTACCCTGTTCACGATTTGGAGTTGGCTGCCATTGTCCACGTGTTGAATATTTAGAGGCATTATCTCTATGGTGTGTCTTGTGAGGTGTTTACTGATCATCGTAGTCTCCAACACTTGTTCAAGCAGAAATATCTCAATTTGAGGCAGCGGAGATGGTTGGAGCTGCTAAAGGACTATGATATTACTATCGTGTATCATCCAGGAAAAGACCAATGAAGTGGCTGATGCTTTGAGTAGAAATGTGGTGAGTATGGGCAGTTTGGCATATTTTACTTTTAGGGAGAGACCTCTCGTAGTTGATGTTCAGGCTTTGGCCAATCTGTTTGTGAGGCCAGACATTTCGGAGCCCAATCGGATCCTAGTTTGTGTGATTTCTCGGTCTTCTTTATTTGAACGTATCAGAGAGTGCCAATATAATAATCCTCATTTGCTTGTCCTCAAGGACATAGTTTAGCACGGCGATGCCAGAGATGTGACTATTGGTGATGATGGAGTATTAAGGATGCATGGCCGGATATGCGTGCCCAATGTAGATGTGCTTCAGAGTTAATTCTATTGGAGGCCCATAGCTCGCGGTATTCCATCCATCTGGGTGTCGCGAAGATGTACTAGGATTTGAGACATCATTAATAGTGGAGGAGAATGAAGAAAGATGTAGTGAATTTTGTAGCTCGGTGCCTTAATTGTCAGCAAGTGAAATACGAGCATCAGAGGCCAGGTGGCTTGCTTTAGCAGATGGATATTCCAGAGTGGAAGTGGGAGCGGATCACCATGGATTTTGTAGTTGGACTCCCACAGACTTTGAGGAAGTTCGATTCTATTTGGGTGATTCTGAATTGGCTGACCAAGTCCGCACACTTCATTACAGTGTGTACTACCTATTCTTCAGAGCGGTTAGCTGGGATTTATATCCGAGAGATTGTTCGCCTGCATGGTGTCCGAGTTTCCATCATTTTAGATAGAGGTACTCAGTTTACATTGTAGTTTTGGAGGGCCGTGCAGCGAGAGTTGGGTTCTCAGGTTGAGTTGAGCACAACTTTTCATCCTCAGACGGATGGACAATCCAAGTGCGCTATTAAGATATTGGAGGACATGTTGCACTCTTGTGTCATTGATTTTGGAGGTTCATGGGATCAGTTTCCACTGCTCACAGAGTTTGCATTTAACAACAATTATCAGTCGAGTATTCAGATGGCTCCATATAAGGCTTTATATGGGAGACAGTGTAGATCTCTGATAGGTTGGTTTGAGCTGCGCGAAGCTAGGCTTTTGGGTACAGACTTGGTACATGATGCTTTGGACAAGGTGAAAGTGATTCAGGAGCGGCTTCGAACAGCGTAGTCAAGACAAAAGAGTTTTGCTCACAGGAAGGTTCGTGATGTGTCTTACATGGTGGGAGAGAAGGTTCTACTGAAGGTTTCACCCATAAAGGGTGTCATGAGATTTGGGAAAAAGGGTAAATTGAGTCCTTAGTTCATTGGGCCTTTTGAGGCGCTTTAGAGGATTGGGGAGCTGGCTTATGAGCTTGCTTTGCCACCTAGATTGTCGAGTGTGCATCCGATATTTCATATTTCTATGCTCCGGAAGTATATTGGAGATCTGTCCCATGTTTTGGATTTCAGCATGATTCAGTTAGATAGTGATTTGACTTATGAAGTGGAGCCAGTGGCAATTTTGGAGCGGCAGATCTGAAAGTTGATACCAAAGGAGATAGCTTCAGTGAAAGTGCAGTGGAGAGGTCAACCCGTGGAAGAGGCTACCTAGGAGACCGAGCAAGAGATGTGTAGCAGATATCCATACCTGTTTGAGGCTTCAGGTATGTTTCTTGGCTCGTTCGAGGATGAACGTTTGTTTAAGAGGGAGAGGATGTAATGACTCGGCCGGTCGTTTCAAGAGTTACAACCCCACTTTCCCCATTTCTATTTCATATTGTGTTGTTCAGCTATATTTCATCATATCGTGTTGGAGTGAAATGGACACTTAATCTCTTATTTAAAAGCTTAAGTTGGAAAAGTCAACTAGCTATTGACTTATGTGTAGAAGGTCTCGGATGTGAATTCTAATGGTTCGGATAGCTTCTTTAGGTGATTTTGGACTTAGGAGCGCGTTCGAAATGTAATTTGGAGGTCTGCGATAGATTTAGGCTTGAATTGGCGAAATTGAAAATTAGGCGTTTTTCGGTCGGCAGTGAAAATCTTAATATTAGGGTCAGAATAGAATTCGGGAAATTGGAGTAGGTTCGTTGTGTCATTTGTGATGTGTGTGCAAAACTTCAGGTCATTCGGATGAGGTTTGATAGGTTTTTGCATCGTTTGCGGAATTCGAAAGTTTGGAAATTCTTAGGCTTGAATCCGAGGGTGATTTGGTGTTTTGATGTTGTTTTGAGTGTTTTAAAGGTTGGAATAAGTTTGAATGGTGATACATGACTTGTTTGTATATTTGGTTGAGGTCCCGAGGGCCTCGGGATGAATTCGGATGGTTGACGGATTGGTTTTTGAGGTTTGAGAGTTGATGAAATTTCTGGCGTGTTTCAGCTGTCATAACCGCACCTGCGGAGTGGGAACCGCAAGTGCGGCAACGCAGAAGCGGAGGATTAGCCGCAGAAGTGGCCATAGCAGAGAGGGCAAGAGTTGCAGGTGCGAACATCGTACTGCACCTGAGAGACCGTAGGAGCGAGAAGTTGAGCGCAGAAGCGGTTTCTGGAATTTAAGTGAGGAATGCACCTGCGATGGATTTTCCGCAGGTGAGGCATCGGAAATGCGACTAGAGGACCACATATGCGCAAATGCTGGAAAGAAAGTATATAAGTTCCCCTTCGCGAATTTCTGCCATTTCTTCACCATTTTTGAACGAGTTGGAGCTTGGGAGCTATGATTTCAAGGGGGAATCAAGTGTTTTAAGTGAGGTAAGATACTTGGGCCTTGTATCTTGTGTTTATGGCGATTATTCCATTGTTTAATCATGATACTAGTGGGAAAATTAGGGAAGAATTTTGGAGATTAGGGCTTGAAATTAGAGAGTTTAAATTAGGGATTTGAGGGGCCATTTGAGGTCTGATTTTTGACGATTTTGGTATGTATAGACTCGGGAATAAAAGGAGTTTCTAATTTTGCAATTTTCGTTGGATTCTGAGGCATGGGCCCGAGGCCCGGGTTTGAGCAAATTCGGGATTTTGCATCTAATTTGATAATTTTCGTGTGGGTTTCATCCTTTTAGTGTGTATTAATGATGATATACTGATTTTGGCTAGATTCTGAGCATTTGGAGGCCGGATCGAGAGGCAAGGGCATCACGTGTTAGAGTTTTAGCTTGGTTTGAGGTAAGTAACGCTTCCAAACTTGGTTCTGAGAGTTTGAAACCCCGAACTATTTGCTCTATGATAAATATTGAGGTGACGCAAATGCCAAGTGACGTGCGTATAGGCGTGCATCGTGAGAATTGCGACCTGGACCATTCCACGCCACCGCATATTGACTCTTTCTTGCTGATATCTGTGTTGTGATTATGTGAATAAGTTAATGAGCTATAACTCATGCTAATCACCACATTAGGGCTTCACGCTGATACTGTTGAGACCCAAGTGGTCATTTATTGCTGTCATATCTTTAGTTTCATTGATACTCTGTACTCAGTCTTGTTCATGCAAATAATATTATGTCTCTTTTTCGGTAATTATCATTTGACATATTAAATCATTGTTTCGGGCCAATATTATGGCATTGTGAGCCCGTGTGTGAGAGACAGGAGAGTGATGACTGAGTGAGGCCGAGAGCCTGATTATGAGTGACATATGGGATCAGGCTGCACACCGCAATGAATTATTGATTATGCCTTTGTTGGCTTGTTATAGCGCTTGGGCTTAAAGGAGCCCCTCCGAAGTCTACACACCCCCAGTGAGCGCAGTTGATATTATTGAGGGATGGATCTTCCCTGGACGTGGATCTTGTCCGAAGTATTTATACCTGGAGATGGATCTTTTCTATAGGGCCGGAATGGCCTTCCTCAGTACTGGATGACTGTGGTCATTGATGTGTATATATTCCAGGTTAGATCTTACCTGGGCCGGACGCCCATATACAGTATCGAGTGTTGAGCACTTGAGAGTGGAGGTACATGGTACATTTTTCATATTTTTTGTGCATTGGTACGTAGAGATTTGCTGAGCTTTATACTCCACACTGTTCAGGTTGTATTTACTTACTATTGAAATGAATACTTGAACTGCAAGCATGCCTACTTTACTGTACAGTTTATTTGTATTACATGTTGAGGTTTGGTTCGTCACTACCTGTCAGTTCATAGTTTGGACTTACTACTTACTGAGTTGGTGTGCTCACGTTACCCTTGCACCTTGTGTGCAGATCAAGGTATCTCAGGACACGGTAGCGGCTGTTGACGATTCCAATCGCAAATTTTACTGAGATAGCGAGGCAGCTGCTTGGCGTTTTCATTTCCGGTTTTCTCCTTCTCTATCTTCCTTTTAGTACATTGTTGCTATTTCCAGACTATTTTGGTCTTATCTTTGTTTCGGAACTATTGTAGCATTGCTCATGACTTAGTGACACCCGAGGTCGGGCTTTTACTTTTCGCTTTTATTTTGGTTTTGACTTTATATCTTTTATGGGACAGCTGAAAATGGTTTTATTTAAGTTTTTATATGGAATGTGGAATATTTTTAAAATGTGCCGGCTGGCCTAGTTTTACGATAGGCGCCATCACGACCGGGTCAGTTTTGGGGTTGAAACTTGCTAAAGACAATTCTTGTATACTTGAGTTTGATGAATCTGATTTTGTTGCAAAGAACAAGAGCTCAGGGAGACTTCTGGCCAATGGATATAAGAAGAATGATCTATATGCGCTGGAGGACAATAACTTCTATGCCATATCTGCATCAAAGGAGTAGAAGAATACAGACAGTATTGGTGTACTAATCTAGTTTAAAGTCTTTTAAGATTCTTAGTAGTGATAAGTGTATTAGTGTCAAGTACTGAAATAAACTCCCTACTGTTTGTGTTAGTTGTCTGTTAGGAAAAGGATGTAAGCTTCTGTCTGAATTGAGAAATAAGATTGAAAAAGAGCATTTGCTTAAAATTCACTGTATCTTTAGGGCCCCGCACCTGTTGAATCATCTCAACACATGAAATACTATATGGTATTTGTTGATGACTGTACAAGATATACCTGGCTCTATCCACTAAGAAGGAAATCTGAATTCTATGACACATTTGTTAAGTTTCAATAGATGGTCGAGAAACAATTCACAAAGTCTATTAAGATCTTTCAGTATGAAGGAGGTGGTGAATTTAATAGCACTACATTTGTTGAACATCTGGATAACTGTGGGATTTTTAAACATATATCATGTCCTCACACACTTGAACATGATTGAGTCTTTGAGAGGAAACACAAACATATAGTAGAAACTGGTCTGACTGTTGTTTCATGAAAAGTTGCCACAGTTTCTTTTGGTATAAGCCTTCTTGACAACTGCATTCTTAATTAATATAATTCCTTCATCAGTGTTACAAATGATAACTCTATTCTTTATGCTCTTTGGAGAGCATCTAGATTATAATAGTCTAAAGGTTTTTGGACGGAGGTGTATTGACACTCAATTTTGCCCTCATATTTTTAAATAGTATATATACTTTCAAAACATTAATGTTGCATCAGTATTTAATTTACAAAATTTATGCAAGCATTTTCCATTATTTTCCATAATTTTTAAAACTTTAAAATTAATTTTCTTATATTTAAATATCTAGTAATTACTCCTTCAAATTATTTTATGATGGATTAGTTACCTAAAATTATTATTTGCATCTATTATATATGTCTCAAATATTTGTACCCAGTTTATATAATTACAATAGTATTTTTTAAGCTATTTGCACAATTTTGCAGTAATAGCTCATATTCATACAGAAATGCTCTTTATTTATATTATTTTTGTCAAAATAGTATTTTATATTTTTTAAATACTAATTTATTATTTTAAGCATTTCAGAGTATAAATAATATTTTTACTTATTTACCAAGAATTTTTATAAATTATTTTTGTGTATTTAAAATAATAGCCTAGCTTTAAACTAATTTTTGGACCAAATTGGCCCAATATCCTTAGCCTAATCCCCTTGCCCAAGGCCAAAGGACCCCTTTAATTATAATCTGGTCGCGACCCACTTGATAACCCTACCCGCTTTCCCGTTTGATCTTGATCATTGATTTTAAATGATCAACGACCCATAATTAACCTACCCATTCTTCATATTACCCCTTACCCAAAACCTAGCCCATTTTCTACCAACCCGCCGCCTTTGTATCCTCATACATTCTCATCTCTCAAACCTAAACCCTAGCCGTCCTCACTCAAATCCCAGCCCCAATCCAACCTTACATGGAAATCCACCATGATTCCTTTCCTTTCTTGTATATGCGGAGTTACTTACCATATCTTGAACGCTACAAGTATTGGGTACTTGATTATTTATGGAAGCTGAGTCTTTGGTATTTTTTTTATTCTGATTCTGTAACCTCTTCATGTTTCTGACCTGATACACTAACTATCAGATCCTCACGATTTTGATTTAGTGAGATTTTTGCTATTTTTGTTTCTCGTCTAAATTAGGGTTTCCTGGATTTGCCATAAAAACTAATTCTAATTGATTTTGCATGCTATATTTTCCTTATTTTGTGTTTAGTTTACTGTATTTCCTTATTTCATGTGTTAATCTTTAACTACTATATAAACCCCTCCCCTTAATCCCCTTAAACAGACTTTCGAACCTCCTAATCGCTGCTATTGTTCTCACTATTCCCCTTATTTACTTACTCACTCACTGTTACACTCGAATACTCTCTAAACATTGAATTCTAGATCGGCTAAAACCCAAGGCCATTAAACGACCTTCTCGAGTGCAAGCACTGCTCGGAGCCCATTCTCGAGGCTCTTGTGAACTCTGAAGCATCAGAGACATGGGGTTCTTGCTACTATGCTCTTTATTTCTCTTTGATTTTGCTTCTGGTTAGTGCTTTTAAACCTTTGCAATGTTAAATTTCTTTCTTCCTTTATGCATACTTATATGTGTTTGAATTACATGAGCATGATTTAACTATGATAATGCTTAATACTCCATTGTCATTCTATGATAATTGAATGCATGAGATAGCTTACTACTTTCTCCTTAGCTTGTGTTAGGATAATATGTATTATTCACTATGGTTTGCTCGCCTATGTTGATTGTTTGTGATTTCTATATCTCGAGCATCTGAATATGTTCAGTTTTGAGCTCCAATGCCAGTCTATTTTGATATGAATCTAACTACTGTGGCCATATGTTGTTAAACTTCTACATATCTTGTTTGAACACTATCACAACTCTATGGAAATGACTCCCACTTTGAATGAATTCTTTGGTGCTAAGTCTTGTGTTTGCCTGACTGCTCTTTGTGTACTAGTCCAAACTATACAGAATGCTATTTAAAATTTTGCTCTAAAATATGTTCCCCTACTATTGTGTCACTCAACATGATCCCTCATACTCATTGGTGATTGATTGAGATTTTAACAGTTACTTCATATTGTTTTCCATGCCATGTTTTGAACCTTTTTGTCTTTATGTCATAACTTAGACTGTCTTAGTTAATTAGTTTATTGTGTCAATCCCAGAATATCTACATGTGCTATTTGGTATGAGCTTGCTGTCTGAACCTTATTATATTTGTCCTGCTTGTACAATATATTTCAACTTGTATTAAGACCATGATGTTGTTTCTATGACAATATATTTCCCCAGTATGTCATTAGTTCATTTGATACCTTACCCCTTCAGTGATTGTCACAATGTGTGTTCCCCATCATGCCTAAATACTGATTAACATGGCACTAGGATGTATACCTGACTTAATTTGAACCTTTAGGTCTCAACTAGCTTAGAATCATGTATTTGTATGTGATAATCCATATATGCCTGGAAACCTGTTTCTTCTCCTATTTCTTTCAATATGAAGTTGTCTGTGTGGTACTTTGCTATGTGTGGAAATCTTGCTGGCCTGCTTGACTACTTGCTCTATATGCTCAACTTGGTGTATCACTTATTTCTTGTCCTTCCACCACTATCCACTCTCTACACTTGCTTCTCATGCTATTCTGAATTCTCATTCTTTGCCGGCTGAAAGCCAAGGCTATCTAGGTTATGTTATTGGCCTCCCTAGTATGAGCAATGCTCGGGGTCCAATTGAGGTCCTTGTGAACTCTGACACACTAGGGCTTGGTCCTTAGTCATTCCTTCAACCTCCAAAACTGTTCCTGTTGTTCCCTTTCCCCTTTCACGGACTGTGCATCCAAATTTGGTTGTTCAAGTGGTGCAAAACTTGGTACTGTGGTTAAATAAATCAGTTTGGGCTCTTCTATGGACCCTTGGGTCGTGTATTGAACACGTCTCTCTGTTGAAGGCTTGGGTACGCTGTAAGAGATGTTGAAGGCCTAGGCAATGTTGGGTATTTGTTTTTATCTTTATTTGGGCCTACTGGGGGCCTGTTCACTATTATGTAACATTGTTACTTTACTCATTATGGGGCCTGTAATAACTTTTGTATAAACACTTGGGGTTATTAGTAAAGGGAGTGGAGTAGATTTTAATATTTATATGCGATGGGTAGATGACATGCCTATAGGACCTAATAATGTGTTTACTATATGTGTCATTCACTCTCTATGTACACTGTAGAAATCATGCCATTAGGAGAAACACACACTCACTCTACTCGTCTAATAGGAAAGCACGAGCTCAATTGCTTCGATTATCCTTGTTGCTACATGATTATTAGAAAATAAGCCCACATGAAGTAAATATCAATTTGCATTGCTATTGCATATATGCTAGAGATCATGCCTATAAAATTTCAATCATCTCATTTGTTATCATATCGTACTGTTCACCAAGAAAACATTCCATAGGGTTAAATTATAACCATAAAATTGGTCCCCTATAGGATACCATTATTCATCTTAACAACTGTTAATGATACACCTCTCAATTCTGCTTATTGTTCACTTAGGCCACTATCGAAAGCATGCATAATTCTGGGATCTTCTCTAATAGATTTCATTGTCACTTAGTGCGTAAATCACTTAGATGCAACATCTACCAGATTAACAACTGGAGATCTGCAATTTTTAAGAATCAGTATGTGGCAATCGTATAATCCTGTCTATAAGCAATGCTGACCTTTGAAACTACTTGCATATATGGATGCCTACCACGTAGAAATAATGTATATAGGAAATTAAATTCCTTAATCATTGAATTGACTAACCTTAAAATGTTTTTGCGTGTGCATTTCCTGTTTAATTGTGGAGGTTAATTTGAGCCTTTGACTGCATCCGTATGTGAAGTTCAATGTGTTTTTTGTATGTTGCCTAGTTTTGACATTTTGAGTAGCCTAAATTAAGTCTCTGACCACCAAAAGTAGAGGTCCAATTCCTATTGGACCATAGGCATTGGACGGGTAGTGCACACATAAGGTACGACTTATAATTGGACCAGTGCGCTTTGGGTAACAACTTGAAGATAGAAAATCAGGTAGCAGGAGATGATAGTCTATGCCTGCTGAAAAATATGAGTAACACCCCATTTAGAGGGAGTTATGGAGTATTATTTATTTTGCACGGGATGATCCTTTAAGCTAGAAAATTTAGGACCCCCCATCTTATTCTTATTTATCAAGTGTTTTTATCTATTCAAAGTTTTTTGATAATAAAACTTCCCAAACATCTTGTTTTTCTCTTCCATTATTTATCTGACTAATTCATATAGTTCATGTTCGGCTAGGACCCATAGTTGTGGACCTCAAAGAGTGCCTAACACCTTCTCCTCGAGGTAATTTCGAGCCCTTACTCGATCTTTGGTGATGCAAGCTAGCCAAACCCGTGTCATATGCAAATAGGTTCCCTAACACACCTTAAACCATAAGGTGGCGACTCCTCTCTTTAATCCTTCCTTTAAAAAGAGTTGTCACGTGTTGAAACCCGATTTCGCGAGAAAACAGGGCGCGACAAGGTGTTTTCCTTACTTGAAAGGAAAAACAAAATTCTTCCGAAAGAACTAACCTTGTGTGTTATTGGATACGGTAGCCTTCATAAAGGCTATATGTTCTACTACCCACCTACTAGGAGAGTGTTTGTCTCAAGACATGTGGTCTTTGATGAGAACACATTGCCCTATGTGCAATTAGATGCACCACTAGACAGTTCAAGTGACTCTACTTACATTGATACCTTCTATGAGTTTTTCTCCAGGTTGCAGGATATCTCAAGCTCAGATGTGGACTCTTCTAATTCAGGGGAAGTGTTGAATGGATCACCATTAAGTGATAAAAGTTATCAGCCCACAACTGATGTGAGTGCACTACCACCAAGTGATAAGTCCACACATAATGCTCCAATTGATGCTCCTGATGAGAATGCTGATCCTATATCAACAACTGTCCACAATACTGAGCATGTTTAATCTCTTTTAGCAGCAGTTCCTACAGGAACATATGATCACATGACTGCAGCAACTCCTAGCCTTCCTTGGATCACTATTGATGCCCCTACTGAACCTCAATCCACTTAATCAAGTGAAGAATCAAACAACTCAACTCAGGACAGTGCACCTTCTGACTCTAATGTGTTTTCAGTTTATGATCCATGGGGAATTCATCTTGAAGTTGACTTGTCTCATTGGTTCAACACTAAATCTAATTAGATACACAAGTGATACTAACATAAGCAGAACCCATTAATGATGCAGAAATAAAGAGCATACATCAAATGCACAAAAGCATCACATGGTGACAAGATAAAAATAAAAAAACAGGCTAGTGAGACACATATGTCTGGTAGCAGCTAAGGAGCGACGGACCATAAATGAGGCACTTAGCTTACCCTAATGTCTTGCAGCTATGCAAGAAGAGATAAATGCACTTCACCAAAATAAAACCTGAACACTAGTGCCCAAGACACCTGGCATGAACATAGTTGGCCCTAGGTGGGTGTTTAAAACCAAGTTAAAGTCTAATGGATTCATTGATAGGTACAAGGCAAAACTAGTTGCAAAAAGGTATTTATAGCTTGAAGGAGTAGGCTATGAAAAAACCTTCAGTCGAGTTGTTAAAGCAACAACTATAAGAGTAATTCTCTTAGTAGATGTGATTCTCTAATGGTGTATCAGGAAACTAGATTTAAAGAATGCATTTATGCATGGACATCTATAGAAGGAAGTGTACACGAGTCAGCAACCAGGTTTTAATGATCCTAGACATGCTGACAGTGTGTGCATTCTAAAGAAAGCACTGTATGGCCTTAAACGGGCACCTGGAGCCTAGTTTGACAGGGTAAGTCTACATTTGCTTCACCTTGGGTTTAAATGAAGTAAGGAAGACTCCTCACTCTTTGTGATGCACTATAAAAGATGCACAATCCTGCTTTTTCTGTATGTTGATGATATAATTGGTACCGAGAGTCACACTGCAATTATTTTAGAAATTATTGGTAAACTAGGGAAGGAGTTTACTATGAAGGATCTTGGTCCTTTACACTTCTTCTTAGGTATCGAGGTCACCTACTTTACTGGAGGAATTCATCTGAATTAAAGTAAGTATGTTGCAGAATTACTTGCTAAGAATAACATGGCTGTCACGACCCAAACCCCGTTCCGGTAGTGATGGCACCTCTCATGAAGACAAGGCCAGCCAACCAACCCAAATTGCCTTTTTCAAAATTAGATAAATATGAGTAAATAGTTTTAAAGATGATTCGATAACATTACTTAGGGAAGTACAACCCAAACACAGCCCAAACTGGGGTGTCATAAGTCACGAGAATCTATAAGAATGTAATTACATTTACAAGTCTAGAAATATGCTGAACATGAGTAATGAATAACATAGAGAGAAAACGGTGTTGCGGACGCTGGCAGTCACCTCGCTAAACTCCTACAACTCTGCCTCCAAACAGCCAATACCCGCTACTGGGTGAATAAATACCTGCAACTGCACACAAGGTGTAGGGAGTAAAGTGAGTACTCCAACTTAGTGAGTAAAAAAGGTAAATAACGACTGAGCAGTAAGAAATCACGTAAAGAAAACCATCATGCTGTATAAAAGTAGGGTACAACCCTTTGAGAAAATAGTGAAACTGTGAAATCTTTAGAAACATCTTGGCTCAGTTTAAATCTCTTTTGAAAATGATTTTTTCATCAATTACGAAATGATTACAATATAGTTAGTGCCGATAAGCATAGAGAATCATCTGTTCGGGCACAAATACCACAGTGTAACAGGCAAAAAGGCAAGTAAATATGCAATATGACCACATAAAAGTTTGCCTCTCGGGCAATATCTCAAAACAGTACCAGCCCCTCGGGCTCAATATCAATCGCTCAGAACAGTATCAGCCCCTTGGGCTTAGTATCAGTCACTCAGCATAATATCAGCCCCTCGGGCTCACTCTCATATCACATAGGTACCCGCACTCACTATGGGTGTACAAACTCCGGAGGGGCCCCTTACGGCCCAAGCACTATATCAACATAAGGCCTGAAAGCCTTCTCTCATCACACTCGGAGCCTGAAAGCCTCCTCACATCACACTCGAGGCTTTAAAGCCTCCTCACATCACACTCAAGGCCTGAAAGCTTCCTCACGTCACACTCGAGGCCTGAAAGCCTCCTCACATCACACTCGAGGCCTGAAAGCCTCCTCACATCACTCACAAGGCCTAAAAGCCTCCTCACATCATACACGAGGCCTGAAAGCCTCACTCAGTCTAGAAAATACCATAAGCCCCTCGGGCATCAATAAAATAGTAGATGTAACGACCCGGCCGGTTGTTTTTAGAATTTATGCCCCAAACCCCTATTAACTACTTCCCCTAAGTTCATTTCTGCTAATTTGGTTTGCCGGGACGTTCGGTGTTGAATTTCAGAGAGTTTTGGGACACTTAGTCCCTAAATAAGAGCTTAAGTGTTGGAAAATGGTCCGTAGTCAGAACAGTGTGAAGACGGCCTTAGAATAGAAATCTGATGGTTCCGTTAGCTCCGTTAGGTGATTTCGGGGTTGGGAGCATGTTCAGAATGTATTTTGGAAGTCCGTAGCTAATTTAGGCTTGAATTGGCGAAGTTAGTATTTTGGCGATTTCCGGTTGATAGGTGATATTTTGATCCGAGGGTCGGAATGGAATTCTGAGAGTTGATGTAGCTTCATTAGGTAATTTGGGATATGCGTGCAAAATTTTAGGTCATTCGGACATGTTTTGGTCGAGTTTTTGATCGAATGCGCGCTTTGGAAGTTTTAGAAGAACTTAGGCTTGAATTCGATGTAATTTGATGGTTTTGGCGTTGTTTGAGGCGTTTTGTTGATTGGAACAAGTTTGTATGATGTTTTAGGAAGTGTTGGTATTTTGGGTTAAGGTCTCAGGGGCCTCGGGGTGATTTCAGATGGCTAACGGAAATTTCTGAAGTTGGAAAATGCTGCAGAAATGCAGCAATCAGTGCACAACAATTTTGTTCTATGCGATCGCAAGGCTCTAATGAGATCGCATAGGGTTAGCTACAGTACCCAGGAATTTTGTTCTATTCAATCGCATAGTGTTAGCTACAGTGCCCCGGAATTTTGTTCTATGCGATCGCAAGGCTCTAATGCGATCGCATAGGGTTAGCTACAGTACCCAGGATTTTGTTCTATGCAACCGCATAGGGTTAGTTACAGTGCCCCTGAATTTTGTTCTATGCGATCGCATAGTGTTAGCTACAGTACCCGGACAGAATGTTAAAAATATTTCATCCGCGAACCAAACCCATTTTTCCACCATTTTTGAGCAACTTTGAGAGCTTTTGGATGGGAATAGAAGGGATTTTGACGGGAAGTGATTGGAGGTAAGTCCTATGAACTAAATACATGATTATATTGTGAAATCATCCTTGGAATCCATGGAAATTTAGCCAAAAGAGGAAGAACTAGGGCTTGAGTTTTAATATTTCAAATTTGGATTTGAGGGGTCATTTGGACTCCGATTTTGGTAAATTTTATATGTATAGACTCGTGGCAAGATAAGGATCGTGTTGACGTAAAAATTATTCAATTCCGAGACAATGGCTGGAGGGGCATTTTGGTTAGTTTACCTATTTTCGCGCCCTAGCTTTAAATTCAATAGTGTAATCAGTTGCTTACAATATTATTTACGATGTGTAATTGAATTGAATAGATTTGGGCCACTTGGAGTCGGATACTCATGGAAAGGGCGCGGTTTCTAGTTATATTGAGCCGATGCGAGGTAAGTGTCTTGTCTAACCTTGTGTGGGGGACCTCTCCCCTTAGGACTTCTTATGTGCTGATTTAAATGCATTGTACGCGAGGTGACGAGCGTGTACTTGTGCTAATTATTGAAAAATCACTTTACTTGACTTGCTTAAACTGTGTTTCTCTGTTATTTGACTGGTTTCAATGCAAGATTTAATCTGTGTTATTTAGAGAAGTATGACCAGATAGAATTAACTGCTTAATTGCTTAATTGCCTTAATTGAAAATTTCGTGAAGCATGTTAGGCCTAAATTTAACTGTTAATTGTATTTGTGTACTTCATTCTCTGAATATTTCCCTGATTTGGTTGCGCTTTTACATTGGGACTATGTGTTCAATATTGATATTATGGACTATGGGTTCAATTCCCGGGAGATCCTTTGCTATTGATATTATGGACTACGGGTTTGATTCCCGAGGAGATCCTTTGCTACTGAGATGATGGACTACGGGTTCAATTCCCGGGAGATCCTTTGCTACTGAGATGATGGACTACGGGTTCAATTCCCGGGAGTTCCTTTGCTATTGATATTATGGACTACTGGTTCAATTCCCGGGAGGTCCTTTGCTATTACTATTATGGACTACGGGTTCAATTCCCGGGAGATCCTTTGCTATTGATATTATGGACTACGGGTTTGATTCCCGGGAGATCCTTTGCTATTGATATGATGGACTGCGTGTTCAATTCCCGGGAGATCCTTTGCTATTGATAAGATGGACTACAGGTTCAATTCCCGGGAGATCCTAAATATTTAAATGTGATGGACTACGGGTTCAATTCCCGGGAGATCCACTGGACAGTTGAGGAATACTTGTTTTTGTTATTTTCCTTACTTAGCTTAATTGTCATTGACTTGTAGCTTCTATCCTATTTTTATCGTTACTTCAGATTATTTCCTGATTTACACTGTTTATTATTGTTATTATGTTTATTCTCAGTACGGCCCTGACCTTCCTCATCACTACTTAACCGAGGTTAGGCTTGGCACTTACTGAGTACCGCTGTGGTGTACTCATGCCTCTTCTGCGCATGTTTTTCATGTGCAGATCCAGGTGCTTCTGGTCGGGTATTCTATCAGTGATCCAGGTGCTATATTTGGAGACTTGAGGTATATTCTGCCGCGTCCACAGACCGAAGAGTCTCCTTCTACTCTATCTTGTAGTTAGCAGCTCCATTTCATTTATTCAGTTGTGTAGACATTTCCGGATGTTAGAGCCGTATCTTATGTTTTTCTTAGCCTGTGTTACCCGTGGGTTTCCGGGTCTTTGGGAGAGTTTTAGAATGCTAAGTGTTAAAGTGTATGTGGTAGGCGGAAATTATATACATTATTTATGTCATTCGGTTTTGATATAAATTTCGCAAATTATTATTACTTCCGCAACGTGTTAGGCTTACCTGGTCACCGTCATGACGTGTTCACAATTGGTGAACTAGGGTTGTGACAAGTTGGTATCAGAGATCTAGGTTCATAGGAGTCACGGAATACAGGCCGGTTTATTAGAGTCTCGCTGATCGATACGGAGACATCTGTACTTGTCTACGAGAGGCTATGTAACCGTTAGGAAAATTCCACTTCATTTCATTCCTTATCGTGCACCATTTATTCAGTTGGTGCCTATATCATATGTTCTTTTGCATCCACTCGTGTATTGAAATTGCGTACTCAGTATCAAGTATGCGCCGACGGTTCGTGATGCTACAGAAGGGTTATAAGGGAGCCAAGAATTTGCTCAACCATTGTTACCACGTGTCATCCATATCAATAAAGGAGAAGTACTGAGAGATCATTCAATTTAGCACATGAGGGTACAATAAGTTCTGACATATGGTTTATAAGAACGATCTTGAGAAGGTTTACTTAATTGCCTAATCATCATAGTAATGGTAGAGTCACGAATTGGATGTAGACCTAAAGATATTTGGTGGTAATAGAGACTATGTGGTTCGTATGAGATGTCTATTTAGCGAAGGATACAACTAGCAATCGAGATGCTGGAGGAAGTGAGTTTAACTGTCATAAGAATGACATGTGCCAAACGAATGTCTTGAGTTGTGTTATGATGGTGACGTACGAGTGTTAAAGGTTAGTATCGTGGATTATTAGGATGTATCTTATGGCTTTGCGCCAAGTGAAAGGAGTTCACTATCAAC